>JBAFWW010012486.1:0-22668 GCA_036873685.1 Agapornis canus
AGGTGTCCCTGCCCATGGCAAGGGGGTTGGAACTAGATGATCTTAAGGTCCTTTCAAACCCTAAACTATTCTATGATTCTACAATAATAGCATTCATATGAAGTAATACATTGAATCTCCTCCAAAATCTAGCTTGGAATTTAAAAGATTATGAACAATGCCAAGAAGACTACTCCAGGGCAAAACAACCCTGAATCTTCAAGTTTAGACAAGAGCCATACTATAAACAAACAAAAGTGTGATATTGTTTAAATTGGTCTTTGAAATTGTCAGTGGGAGATCCTTTTTTTATTATTTTTTTTTTCCTTCATTAAACCCTCCAAAAAGGAGGGGAATTTTTACCTTCATATTGCAAAGTTAACTTCCAGATAGTACTCAGGGAGCATTTCATAAAACACAGTGTGATAGATACTTTCCATTGCACAGGTATTGAGATAATCATTGCAAGCTCTTTTCTGTAATTGCCACTTAAGAATGTCCTTAAGACCAGAGACTTGGCTACAAGGAACTCAGAATTTTGTATCTTTCACTGGGTTGCCTCTAAACAAGCCATTCCTTTGGCCACCAAAGCCAAGCTCTCACTCTGGAAGAATAACCAAAATAACACATTATGATGGGATAAGTTCTTTCTTGCCAATAATCAAAAAATGTATTTTCAGAATGTACTTCCTCAGAAAGAAAAAAACCTATTGTATTATATATTTTTATTGTTACATCATTTTATTTTTCACTGTATTTTAAATCTTGGCTGTTTATGAATGCTTTGCAGGCCAAATGAAATTTTAAAATGAGCACTGAAAATGTAAAAAAAAATAGAACAAAGACCATTTCTCAAAAATGCTGTTCTGTGGGAAACTGTGGAATGAAAAATTTGCAATTTCTAAATTTTCTGTGCAATTGTAATTTTGGACAAGCATACCTGCTTCATCTGTAAAGGACAGATTGATGCTCACAGGGATCCTGGGTAAACTGAGTTGACTTTGAACAAATAACATAGTGTGGTTTCTCTAAATGCATGTGTCAAGTGACATTGTAACTGGTTTCCAGTTCAGACCTTTCTGAGGTCTTCTGTTCTGTATTCATGAAGTTGTGAGATGTTCAGAGATACTTGCACAATCGCAGTGATTTGATATCACTACTTAGCTCCTTTGAAAATACAAACTTTCCTATGATACTCCTTTGTCTCACTGACAAAGACTGCCTCAGCTATGGGCAAATAACAAGCAAGTGAAATAATGCTACAGTCTAGAAAATATCATCTCCTTGTCAGAGAAAGATTCTTCAAGGTTCCCACCGTCTCCAGCTTCAATATTTTTTTAATGAAGTTTCATCCATTTGTAAGTTCTGAAATACTGAACTTGACAATTACAATTTATAGTTTGGCCACAGTATTTGGTTCCTTTAAGATAACATTTGCTTTAACTATTTTACCTTGTTTTGAGATTATTCAGTCATTTCTTCAGTACAAACAGTAACTTCAGTAAGATTTTTTTGATCTCCTCTCTTAAGATGCAAAGACAATATTCTTAAGCTTCACGGTTTCAAGTGAAGATCAAGACATGCAAATCACAAAATAAGTGGCTCAGTTCTGCAAGGATTTACATATTTCATTGTATACATGAAGGCTGCTCCACTGACATCAACAAGACTGCTCATGTGTCAGGTACATGTGCCTGTTCTTGCAGGATAGAGAGGCAGAAGCAATTTGATTACCAAAGATGTTCAATGCATGCAACTCTCACTGATTCTAATATGTCTGTTGCTTAGTATCTCTAGCCATAGGGCTACTTGTGTGGGTGCCAGTCTGAAAATTTGAAAGTCTTGACCAAAAAAGTTAATTTTAAATTAAAGCTGTGATTTTGCATGGAAGTTACAACCCAATATACTGCTATACTGACCTGGAAAGGCAGCATTCTGCGCTGTGGAAGCTAATATCCCCCCTAGTTTTATCTCTCTTTGTTTAGTATAAATTAGAAATTAGTGATGGGGAATTATCTCCCACCTCATCATAATCTCACTTGGGAGCTGCCTCCTGCTGCAAGTGAACTCAGAGTTCAGTAATAGCAACTGACTGCTGGCTTTTCCAAAGAAGAAACGCAGGTATTCTCTAAATTATTCCCCTTAGTTAGATACACTGCATTGTTTTCTTTCCTTGTCTCCTTTAGTTAAAAGCACTGGGAAGGTGATTAATTTCTACTTTTATATATCATGATTCACCATGAATGAGAAAACGATCACATATATGTGTCTGTATGTGTGTGCATGTGCAGATATAGGTAAAAATTACATAAACATCAGTACAAGGATGTTTTGATTCAGGCCCTCAGATGATATAAAATATATTTGACTAGACACAGTGAAGGTTCAGCCTTGCAGAAGGAGAATTTTTGTTTCTAAAAAATTAGTATTAATCATAGCAAATGCTAAAAGGTCTTTCTCAACAATGGAACAAAGCTTTCCGAATAAAGGGCAGTTTACATACAGAATCATAAAGGCCAGCTGGTGCCTGCTCCTATAATGTATATTACCAGGGAAGAGAAGAGTCCGACTGCAACTGCAGAAAATGGAAGAATGTCAAAATATGGCCAAAACCCATCAGATTTTCCCAGAATTCAGAGCATGTGGCTAAGTCTGATGTCAGATACATACCAGGAGAAATATGCCATTATTGTAGCTCAGAAAAATATAAAGGAAAAATAGGAAGCTAGAATCTGATGGTTGGAATGGAGTACTTCCACATTACATTATTATTTAGAAAGAATATTAACAAGTGATTTAGTTTAGTGCTTTTCTTTATCCATGAGTTTTTCTAAGGGAAAAATGCCTGCTTACTCACAATGCATGTAAGTAAAAACTTCTCATCTCCAGGAAGCAGGACCTACATGTTGTATGTATGAAATTCTGAACTTGTCTGGCTTTCTTGGATAATCTGTTTTAAGTGAATAGCAGTTCATCATTTTCATTGCATGATTTACAAAGTAGAATGAAACAATCTTATAGCATTTTAATGTATTGGTAATGTTGCTTATGGGAAAGTATTTTAGACTTATCATGTCCAAGATTTCTCTGCTTCTCAGTGACTGCAAGTGTAATATTTTGCTCTATGGATGTCCAAACCACTTCAATTTTCCAAAAATATTAATTTGCATAGGTCACTCTAGAGCATATATGAACCCTCTTTTTCACCCTTTTCTGAACCCCAGAAATACATTCTGGACCATGAAGTGTTCAAAGACAAAGAACTGAAAACCATGTCACTGGAGGAAAGAGTCATGGCTTTGGAAATCTTCAATTAAAAAAGAGATAAAGGCGAAGAATTTTTTTTCAGGAATTAAGCTGTATATTTTCCATATCCAAGTTTTGTGGTTTAAGAAAATTGCCTCCTTTATTGTTGTTTACATTAGATTAGTACCTACAGTCTAACTGATACTGGCAGAGTCAGAGATAATGATTTTTTCTCATTATTTAATATAGGAGTAAATACAACCACTGTTCCAAACATTTCACCAATAGAAAACTGGACTTACTTCACCTTTATCTTCTCTATTTTCAATACCAGAATCCCATTCATGAAGAAAATCCTCCCTCAGGAGAGTAACACAGACAGACACTAAGTGACTTTTCATAGACAAGAAAAGAATCAACATCTCTGGACTCCTTATATTTGGCTTTGGAAGGCAGAAACCACTTGTAGATAACTTCTGGCTTCTCCCAGTTATTGTAGAAAAGGCAAGAGAAACAGTAAGTTACATCTCAACCCTCTGGCCCTGTTTGGTGAGACTTGTTAGAAAGATATCTAAAACCTACAACATTTTTGTAGGAAACTGTGGAATTAAAAATTTGCAATCTCATTGCAATTCCAATTTTGAACAAGCATACCTGCTTCATCTTAGAAGGATAGACTGATACTATCAGGGATCCCTGGTAAACTGGGTTGACTTTGAACCGATGACATAGTAATGAAGGTTTTAAATTCCTGAGCCATCTAACTGCCTATTAACAGCTGTTTAAACTTACTACATACACACTGATATTGATCTGCTTACTACTGCAGAAATTCTAAACACAAACATTATTATAAAATCTTATTTTAGCCACCAAGAACTGTGAGAGACTGAAACACTAGACAGCTTTTCTTTGTCTTGTATTCCATGTGTAAGACTGGAGTTAGACATAACAGCCCTGTAACCTGTTCTGGGAAAAAAGTATGCCCTTGTAGGAAAAAATGACCAGCATTATTCAAACAATTCATACTGAAAAGGCTTAGGAAAAAATAGCTGAGAAAGAGGGAGGGCACAACATCACATCTGAGAGGAATAAAGCCCAGAAAAGTCTGCTAAGGACACAGATGTGTACTTTTGTCAAGAAATGGTTTATTTCTTAGAAGATCAATTAACAGGATAATATTTTTATAATACATGTTAGCTAAATCAGCCAGAAGAGGATTGCCAAAATGGACAACCCATTCATACTTTGGGAAAGAAAACAAACCCCTCTGACTGAGCAATTTGGTACCATTTGGTGTTCTTATAAGGCTCTTTTTCCTTTTGGAAACACCTTTCGGTGTTCTTATAAGGCTCTTTTTCCTTTTGGAAACACCTTTTGGTGTTCTTATAAGGCTCTTTGTCTGTAGCAAAGAACAGTCATGTTTACGTGGAATAGATGACCACTGCTCCTGGTTTGTTTAGGTCACTAAACATGACTGCCTTCCCTCTTTCAGTTTTTATTTCTGGACCCATTGTGCTCTGCAGCCTGAATTCCACCCACTCAGGAATAGGATGCTGAAACATGATTGTTTCCACTATTGAAGGCTGTCAGTTTTCTAATGCCACACACGGCCTTAATGAGCTTCACCTCGAGCGCGCAACTCAGCTGGCAGTCAAAAACAGGAAGCATTTTGGCATACATTTTCCCTTTGTGGGGTGAGAGAGGAAGCAGATGCAAGCCCTGGCTCAACTGCGACACAACTGAAACAGAGCTGCCTTGCCCTTGGTGTGGCATGAGATCAAGCCTGGGTCACCCCAGTAACAAGACCCCTCACTAACAAGACCCTCACTTTGCATTGGAAATGTACAAGAAACACCACAAGACCATGTACGTGGTCTTCAGGGGCTTGAGCCAGCAAAGTCAAGTGGAAGTCTGTCTGCTGATTTCCATAAAATCTGTATCAAGCCAGATTCTTTCCTTCCAGTAAGCAAAGATCCTTCCAAGTAAGCAGGTAGAAAAAAATTGTCAGGTGAAGACTGCTGTTGCATTTGTTGCTATGAAAATCTTTAAATGCCTATAGCATAAAAAAAATAAATAAATAAAAAATAGTGGCACCTGTATTTACACTGAGCTGCCTGTACTGTGTAACTTACAAGTGCAGATAGTCTAGATTTGAAAAAGCAATTGGTGGCAATTCCTGTAAGTGGGCCTATTGCAGTTGTTGGCAAAATAGGATCTTATTCTCCAGCTGACTAGGTACTTTCCGAGGCCTCTTCACAGTTGCATCTGATAGCCCCAGTTGTTAATTTATTTTTATCATTCCCCTCTGATAGACAATCAGGCTAAACTGTACCTAGTGATGTTTTGGTACATAAAACTAAATGTATCCATGAGAAGAAGAGGGGTTGACTGTCTTCTTGACCAAATTAAAATATCCAGGAAAATGCAATTTAAGTGGACCACTGGACTCAAAGGGTTCCTTAATAAAGTTGTATTCCACTAGAGACCACCATAAAGAGGAAGAGGCATATCCCACTAGGTTGCATACTCTGCTCTCTAACCATCCCTATCTACATCTGATCACACACAGCCTGCTGTAAAACAGGCTCCTTTTCCCATGCCCCTTTGCCCAGATGAAGGTTGAAACTGATGATCTTAAAAGTATTTTCCAACCTAGTTGATTTGATGATTCTATGGGACTGCTCAGTTATGTGTACATTTACAAAGGACTCTCCAGAACTGTCTGAATACATGGATGAAAGAACAATCTTTCTCTGACCTACTGTATTAATTGCTCACAAAATATCACCCTCCTATATCACAGATATCATACTCTGTGTTTTGCTTGCCTCTCCAAAAGAAAGAAAAGTTTTAAGAACAAAATATGATCCCATTCCACACCTTGGGACAATTTTTAATGCAAAGTGAGCAAAGGTTCATGAGAGAGCATTTTATCATGACAGCATTAATCTGTTTCATTATGCCTGTCAGAACTGGATTCATGAGGATAAAAAACCTGTGCTGAGCAGGAGCATTCTCCTGAAATGGCAAATATGACACTTCTGAAAGACAGAAATGTGGAATTTTTATCACCTTCATTAAAAGCCAAATCCTACCGTCTTTACCAGTGACCAAACAAAATTTCTGAGCCCACACTAGAGTGACACCTCAGAAAGATAGCAAAATGCAAACTGGTATTTGTTCAGGACAGTCAGGATGCCATCTCTTTCTAACAAAGGATATGCTTCTTGTCATAACATCATGGACAGCTTATCTAAGGCAGCATCATTCCAACAGCCAGTTATTCCCACTTAGTGAGCAGAAACTGTGTAATGAGATACAACAGCTTTTCCTAAGATGAAGTAATTTTCATCGGCTTCTGCACACTGTTCAGATGAACTGCTGAATCTCACAGGAAACTCTTCACCTCTCACCACACTGGTCATCCTTCATCTGCTCTACTTGCAAGGACTGAACACCCATCAAGAACTATTTAGTGCTTTCTCAGTGTAAACAAAAGGAGGAATTATTTTCACTGTAAAGACATTTGTCATCTATAGATCTCCAAGTAACTTTCAAGGAAGTTGCACACAATCTTGCAGATGGGAAAGCAGAAGACCAAGGATTAACTGGTTGACCTGTGGTCACCCAGCAACAAAGGCTAGAGAGCCCTGAAGTCCAGACCCCTAACAGAGGACTGCATTTACAAACCCAGATGCAAAAAGAACATTTCAGATAATAAATTCCAGCTCTGCTTTCCATATCATAACAACTATCTCCTTTAAAGTACTGATCGATATGAAATAAGACAGGTGAATGAATGTTGAAAAGATGACAGCTGATCACCTTAAATGGAAAATACAACCAACGTAGACAGTCTGCTCACATGTCATTCACACGTATGAGTCTGTACAAGCCAGTTTTGCAAGAGTCTGTAGATCTTCTTCATAACTGTGTTTCAGCTTCAAATCTCATTGGCTCTGTCCACAGACTTGTCATGTCTGGAAACCCCAGCTTATCCAAAGTGTAAGACCTTTGAGGTCTCTGAAAACACATGGAATACAAAAAAAAAAAAAAGGCAGAGAAGAACAAGAAAGGAGGAGGAGCCAGAATACAAAGCAGAAAAATATGAAGAAAATTAAGAGAAAGGAAACAAGAAAATGAAGAAGATAAAGAGGAGGCAAGTGTCACTAGAAGAAAAATTGGAGGAGAGATAGGAAAATTTGGTTTTAATTATGCTTATTGTAGTTCTTCATGCACAAAATTACAAAGTGAAAACAACATAAACAGCTCTGCTGCAGGCATGCTAGGAAACAACCCATAAAGCAAAAGAACATTATACAGGAGCTTGTAGTGACTTACTGCATTATTCACTATGTAATAATTGCCTAAAAGAAATTAATGAGTCTTTTTTCAATTAGTTTGGCAGATAACTCAAAAGACTTATAGGCTTCTTTGCTGTAGTTTCCTTACCTAAATGACAGACAAAAGACAACTAAGACCTTTAGAGGCTGGTTGTAAAAAGAAAAAGCTATGCTCTGTGCAAGAGGGGCACCCCCGCCCCAGAGCAGGACACATCAGAGTATGGAGGATATATTAATATAGCAGGAGACAATCTATGTGCAGAAAACATGCAGAAAACACTGGAAAGAAAATGTGAGCTGTGCTGAAATATACATAAGAGTAAGATGTTTTAAAAGTTTAAACCCTGAGTCACAACAAATTCTCAAATCCACCTGTAATACTATCCCAGTTTTTGGCTACTTAGAAAGTACAAGGGACAAACATAACAGGAATAGTGAAGGAATTTAGGTATGTCAAATTTTGACTGGGTATAGTCATGCTGCCCAGACACCTGCATTCTTCTCCCCATTGATTAAGGCAAATGAGAATCCAAATACCAAAACCTTTCCAAATCCTCCTATTTCCATTTTATATTTAGGGCTTCCCCCCCTATTCCTAAACTCATGCTCATTTTATTGTCTCTCTTGAAAGAAGAAAACTTCAGAAAACCCTCTGACCTGAAGGGCTGAATAGAGTAGACAAAGTACCTCATATCCCCAGCAGATTTTGTTATTTCCCCCTAGAGTTTGGATGATGATCACAAAGATTTTTCTTTTCATTTCCTTATTAACTGTTCCTACCTTTGAACTTTTCTAATTTAGAAATCCATGATTTTTTGTCATCTTCATCTCAGATCTCTAGCTGCTGGATAGCAACTAACAAGGCTGGGATCATTAAGCAAATAATCAAGGAGAAAATCTAGATACATCTTAATAGGAAGATATTATTTCTTGTTATAGCACTGTCAGTGTATCTTAAAGTATCCTGTCAAAATGTCCTTGAAATCTGCTGAGTGTTATCCTTGCCAAACACACTGTCACAAAAATTCTGCTTTTTTCTAACAAAAGCCACTGAATTGGCTGATACAATTTCTGGGTAAAATAAATGAATAAATAGATAGATAAAAAATCAGCAAACTATCAATGCCCAGCAACAATGTAAAATTGTAATGAAACATCTACACTCCCTAAGGCTTTATGTGGGCATAGGTCTATCTGTATGAGCCCATGCCCTGCGCAGTGTGACTTGGCACCTGAGCTCTGAGCAGCTGGCACACCTGCAATGTCAAGAGAGCAGTGCATGTCATAGGAGGAATTTTACAAGTCATCACACCAAGAGCGATTAATTGGCACAGCATGCCAGCAAAGCTTGGACCAGCCCAGGACTGTAGGGATAGGCATACTGCACATCTTTTATAAAGCCAGCTGCCCCTAACACTCATTAAACTCATTGAACATGCCTGTCCAACTGACCAGACAAACATGATTAATGTATGCTGCTTTCTGGAACAGTCTGTCTTCTCTTATGTCCTTAACCTTCTACACTAATACTGTATCTGTTTCTTAAAACTGTCTATGAGAGCGAAAGGAGAAACCATGGAAACCTTTCATGGTTTACACTAGTTATGCAGTAGTTTGCTACACTTTCACATCAGATTTGTTACTGGTGCTTATTCACTTGGAATGAAACAGTAAACTTGTCTGGAGATGTCCTGAATTATTCATAGACAATATGTACACTGATAAGTCAGGGCATGAGATGCACCTTGGTGTTGAAGCCAACATGGTACGTAAGAGTGAACAATGCTTGCGCGGTTTTGTGGGAGAGCTGCGTCTCAACTACCCTGAATGACTGGAAAATGGGTAACAATCATCAAGACCCGCAAGCCAATTTGTCTTTGACAATGAAAGTCAGGGGGAGTTTTGACACAGCAGTTCTCTTTGCCTCGTTTCACTGTGAACATAACATTGAGGCCTGAAGTCACTTCCAGTTTTGTATCTATACTTGCAAAGGAGCAGTTTCGTGGGCACAGAGAGGCAAGTATATCTGATAGTGCTTAGACATCTAATTAGTTTATTATGCCTATCAAGGAAGTAGTTAGATGACTAAATATCATTGACTATGGCTCCAGAGCTGCAGGCGGAAAACTATATATGGAAGTTGGATAAATCAGTCAATTCCAGTTTTCTTATCCAGCAACACCTTTGAGCTCATTTTCCACACAGTGAAGATATATTCATCATACAAATATTTTCTAACTTCCTCTGAAGTCTGGTACTGAAAAAGCAAGAAGCAAGTATCTGTGACCTGCTTTGACAACATTGGGTCCGGTCCTGGCTGCACATTACTCCAATATACATCATGTGATTTTGATTTCTGGTTTGGGTCTGCAGGATCAGAAATTGGCTCATTTCTAAAAAAACTAAAATCAGGTAGTCATGCTTTTCGAAATAATAAAAACCAAAACAAAACAAACAAACAAGAAAAAAAAACAAAAACAAAAACCCCAAAAACAAACAAATAAACAACAACAACAACAAAAAAACCACAAAAAACCAACCCATGCTCATCTATTACTCTGAGAAAAATCAAGTGAATTTTCCCCTGATGATCTCCATCTGGGAGTATAGGGATTGGATGGCAGAGAAAGATAACAGCACCCTTAACAAGCCTCCAAGACCTTGTCCATCAGTCTCTCATCAGCACCGCAATGACAGCTACTCCATGTCTAAACAGTGGAAAGACAAAATATTTTCATGGCAGTGAAAAATGCAAGATGAAGTGGTTCTGCACTGAAAACACTTCTGCAAGCATTGGATGAAACAGTCAATTAAGATCTTGTGTTCATCCTTGTCCAAAACGGTAATTTTTTTCAAAATCACTAGATCTTCCAGAGAAGAGAAATTTGGTTTTGATCAGCTATAGCCGTTATCAGACTTATGGAACCGTCCTGATTTGAAGATGTTTGTCACAAAAGCAAGGTCCTATGTTGCACAGCACAAGTTAATGGATTTAAAAATAAGAGAGCCACCTTCCTAAACCATTGTTGATTGACTGCTCTGACCACTGGGAAGTCATTTCTGTTTATAAATGACATGTTCCTATTTAAATTAACTCAAACTTCCCTCTATGCTATCTTTATTTTAAAATCAGATATATACCAGTTAGCAATTTTCCCCTAAAGCAGTTTACAGATCTGTGCCATCACAGTTGGTGTCTGACTTTAAGCTGTCAGTAATGCAGTACTGCAAGATGTTTTTAACTTAAATTATATATATATCTTATATTTAAATTACTTCAAAATTGTGTGTAGAGCCTTGTTTTTAAACACTTGTTCTCTTTCTGGAGGTTGTGTACACGTGCACAGTTTGTGAGGAATCCAAGAATTTTATGATTCAAATACTCCTACAGAACATGACTAAATATTCAGCAATGCTTCAGATTAAGTTAATGCCCCACCCCAGCAGATCGGCTCTTCAAACAGCCTACATTCCTTCACCTGGGAGTGGAAGGAAATAATGGAAAAAAAAAAAAGTAAATAAAGGAGTGAGATGGAAAGCGTTTTTGCTGTGAGATTATTCTGACTCTCAACTTACATTCCCTAAGAAACAAGAGGGAAGAGCAATACTTGAAATGTCCCTTGGTCATGGTAGGGAAAAACTGCATACAGATCAGTACTACCATCTGTACTCACATTGATCAGGGTCTTACTCTGGCATGCCACTGAATATAGAGAGAGACCACAATGCCTTGTTTTATAAGCATAACATACGAATGAGAAGCCCTTCACAGCACTGCTTCTGCCAAGCTCTCACTCTGGGCTCTAGCAGAGAGAGAGTTTTCAGGACACCTTATCTCCCATTTTTCAGAAGAACGTGCTTCTCATTTAGCTAGACTTTCCCCCAGACTACTCCATAAGTTAGTACTAAGCTTAAGTTCCTGATTGCCAATATAGTTGTCACATATAACCTACCTATTTGGGATGGAAGCTTGAGGGGGGAGCATATTTGCATACATATGAATATACTCATCCACCTGAATTGACCATTTCATACTTATTAGGCAAATGCCACAATGCCAGCAGACCTTCCTTCCAAGCTCTCTAGAGGGGAATGACTCAAACTTTCTAAGACTTTTCTTCTCGCTGTAATGATTTCATTACCATAAACCAGACTGCTAGCAGACAATCTGGTGAATTTTGGCCCATACTGAACAAAGTCTTGGCACAGGGTCCATATTTTGCCATTTAGCTCCAGATGAATCTCACATGTTTATCAGTCATACTTAGGAGCATTACTGCTCCCCAGCAGAGATTTTTACCTTCTGAGGAGGTGGTTCATGTTCCATACACACTCTGAATCACATTCTGCTTTTTAGATTTTGATATGCAATGGTGACACAGCAAATTACCCCCTTGTAAGACAAAAGGATAATATTTTTTCTAGTGAGAGTTCATAAGGCTGACCAAAATGGCTAGCAATAATACATTCTGAAAGAGAGAGCTGCTGGTACTGCAGCTCCTCAGAGTCTCTAATTCCCAGATTTTAGACTTTAAATGAATGGAGCATCTTGCATGAAGGCATTCCATTCTGGATTGTACAATAGTGGGAGTGTCAGAAGAGTATAAAATTTCTTGGCTTCTGCTCATCTTATACCTTCTGTCTTCTTCTTATGATGAGACAACATCTTTGAAGACATCTATGATTCTATGTTGATGATGTGGGGAGACAGTGTCACCCCTAAGTTCTCTGTACCTCCAAGAAAGACAAATGTGAGCAAGAGAAACTCCATTGGACAGCATATGTTGCTACTTTCATACTTTGACTTGACATTGATGGATGCATTCAAGTATTTACAAGCTGCCTGATGAGGTGACTCAGAGAAAGTTTGAAAGAAACAGCACGGCTGACACCCCTGCTTGAAGGGGGAGGAAGTGGGAGGGAAAGATTGCCTTGAAATCAGAGTTTGTGGTTTTTTAAAATGCTGCTGCTTTACAAGCCCACTCTTTGTGCTGGAGTAATTATGTAGGTGTAGTAAGAAAAAAAGCTAAGCAGCTTGAGAAAGGTCTGGCTGTGGGGAAGCCCAAATTTTAAAAGCTTGAAGTAGAGCAGCTCAGTAGTCCTGGAGGAGGACATGCAAGCCATCTTTGCAAGATCCTGGAGTAGTTACTGGCACAGTGCTGGGATGGTTTGGGGTGTAGGTCAGGCAAGACCACCTTTCTACCATCCTGCCTGAACAGCTCCTCCCTGCTGGGGACATCCGCTATCCCATGGCATTGCACAAGACACAGGTCAGCACATTTCTCCTGTAACTTGAAGACTGATGAAAAGGGTAGATTTAGATTAGATATTAGGAAAAATTCTTCACTCTGAAAGTGGTGAGTCAGTGGAACATGTTACCCAGAGAAGCTGGAAGTGCTCAAGGACAAGCTGGATGGTGCTCTGAGCAACTTGGACCATCTAGTTCCAACCCCGATGACAGCAGAATTGGAACTAGATCTTTAGATGACACAAACCAATCTGTGACTGCTTTAATTGAAGGCTTCTGTGACCACATGAGGATGTGAACATCTGGAGGGGCACAAAGCCATCCACACATCTTCCTCTCTCTCCTGAAATGTGTGTGGCTGGACCCCTAGGTTTGTCCTGCTACTCACCAGCACCAAGCCCTCTTGCTTGGAGACAAGGCTAGACCCACGGCAAGGTGCAGAGCAGATGCCCTAGAGATTGTGTCTGTCAGCACCTACTTTTTAATGAGCAGAAAGCAGAAAGAAATGTGCATCCTGTTCTATGAATTACCATTTTTGAGCTGTCAGGCAGGAAATACCTGCATGAAGCTGGGAATTCACTTCCATAAGCCACCACATTTAACTCTTTCCCTCCATTTTTCTAACAGTTTGCGCAGGTCACAGAGGAACCATGCAGAAAAAAAGCCAGAGAAGCTGGCTTTCTCCTCAGATCTCCATAGGAGTGGTGCATCTCCACCTGTCCTTGTATCATCTTCCCTTGTCACAGCCCAGAGAGGGGATGTGCCCTTGTGAAGCCAGTGGTGCAAGGGAAGAGGTACAATCTGGGCTTCATCTGATCTTCAGGACAGAATCCTCTTACTGTAACCAGCATGGCAAGAAGAACAAGTCCCCTGGGTAAACAGTTGGCACAGTTCCGCAGCATGGAGAAAGAGGAGGAAAAAGATCATTTCAGCTACCTATTACCAAGTCCTGATAGGAAGTTTGTAATATGTCTTTTTATATTGACAAGAAAAGGGACGTGAGCTATTTCTTGTATGCATTGCTGGTTTAATTCATGAGAGAAGCTCACTTCAGAATCCATTTCAGGCAACTCCAGAAACCTTTTGTGAATGTCTAGAGCATCCTCTGTCTGCAGCTCACACCAGCATGCCCAGGCAAGCTCCATGCCAGCTGTGGGGGCCTGGGTAGAGATGCTGCTGTGGAAGCGGGAGCTTGGCATGGATTAACCACCACAGGACCTGCACAGGCACTGTAGCAGAGGCATACCCTAACTTGCAAAAGGAATGTGATATGTAAGAATTATTCTCCATCACATGCTACTATTTGTACTTTTTTATATCCTCCAGGGGCTCGAATACTTCTGGAAGCTACCTGTTCCTTGGGGAAAAAAAAAAAAGGGGGGGGGGGGGTAAAGATGTTAAGAAACTACTGGAAAATCTTAATATGGCTGTCTTGTTCGGAAGAAAGGAGGGCATTTATCACCCTCAAAAGTTTTTTTGTAAAAATCTCTAATTGCATTACAAGGTATCTTATTTCCTTGGAATTTCATTTCCCTGTCAGACTTCACTGAAAGGGATATTTTTCTTGTCAAATTTTGTGTAATTACAAAAAAAAAAAAAAATAGGTACATTTTCTTGAAGCACTGTGATGGTGAGATTTCATTTGGCATGAAAGACGTTACAGAAATGTAGGTGTATTGTTGTTGTTGAAAATAATTTTATGTAACAGACAGTTGATGGACTTGTAGGTCTTTTTTGGATTTGAGATGTAGGTATTACTCATTTCCCAGTGCTCGCAGAACTAGCTGCCCTCCTAACACCAATGGGAGAACTTTGGTGGACTGCAGAGAGAACTGGTTTGAGCCACCAGTACCTCAACTTAATTCTTCCTTTCTTTCAGGAATACAAAAGAGCAACACTCTGACTGGCAGAGTGCAGTGAGGAAATTAGCTTAATTACTAAAGCAATAACACTTAATACAAAGCATGACACATGAATAAAAACCAGGAGAAAGGAGCCGTAGCTGAAAAAAAATGAAAGCTATATGAGGTTTTAAAATGTTCTCTTGTGTGCATATACGCAGTGTTTTGTACAGCAACCATAAAAATGACATGGTTGTTTTATACCTTTCAAGCACAAGCAACCTGTTTTGACTTTGTAGCACTTGGTGAGTCATTAGAGAAACCGATCTTACTAAAAGCTTTGCCATTTCTCTTGTTCTTCCTGAGATCACAAAAATAAAATAAAGGCTTGGGGAAGATATGTGCTGCAAAAACAGAATAATGTGCATGTTCACTGTCTCCCCATCCCTGCCATGTGCTGGGTTGGGTAGCAGGCTTGCTTTCTCTTTGCCATCACCAGAGTAGGCACTGGCTTCAGAGTCACTTGTCTGAGATGGAGCCTCACTGGGTGCATAGTATTTTGCTTCCTATGCAAGAGCATAGAAAATAGGGAAATGAGAGCATCTATTTGCTCACAGATAGGCTTAGACACTGTGTGACCTGGTGTAGCTGTTGTCTGTGATGGCAGCTGGCTGAGCTGAGTCCACCTGTCTGAGCTCAGTCATTCTGGCTGTCCACCAGGTCCCAGCCATGGCATGCCTGGGTACATTAAACCTCCCAAATGAGAGCTGCAGATACAGACACTGTGCCCGTCACAGGTCCCTGGGCTCATGCCCTGCCCACTCAGCCCTGCTGCACTCCTGCTCTGTGCCATCCTGAACCCAGGCCTCCACCCCAGCTGATGTAGAGCTTCCCTTCATAGCTGGAGCTTTGCATGGGGATCAGCACAAATAAAATGTAGAAGACAAAGACACCAGAAAGACTTTGCCCAGAGTCTGTGATCACACCATTGCTCTCCTTAATGATCAACCAGTGGAAGTGAAAGTACTTTACAGGAAGAAAAGCAACTACTAAACTATAAATTAAGTATTGAATTCCTTCTCAGTGTAACAGCTGTTTTTTTTCCCCCAACCAATCAATTAATGTTTCTGCTAACAAAGAGGTTATCAGCTCATAAGTGGGAAAGAAGAGGTCTGATGTGAATGCGAGCGGCTTATGCAGCAGATGACATACTGCAGAAAGAAGCATTCCCCACATCCACCTCTCCCACAAGACATGTCACACTGAATCGAAAAAATGGGAGAGGTCCCTGCACTTCTTGTCTCTGAATCCACACATTTGTGCATTTTATTTATTTATTTTGAAGGCTGAATAAGCAGTTACGTGTGCAGAGAGGCAGCAGGGTATTCATTTGCTTTATTGTTCATACCTTCAATCTTCTGACTGGCTGTGTATGGTATTTTGCCACTGTGTACCTATGGACTCTTTCTTGGTATCTGAAAGCTCGTCAATAAAACTAACTGCAACAAGAAAGGAACAGCTTTCCTATCATGCAGCACTTTCAAGTTATCTCTTGATAGCAAGTGGTCAGATGTCACCACTATAAACCCACAGTATTCTGGGATAATGTATAACTTGAAGAATAAATCCAGTATTGTATTCCTAGTCTTTCACATCAGATATATAAAACCCAGTGTCACTGCTTTTCCCTTCAGTTTAATCAGGGTTGGTCTGTCTGCTTAAGCTGAATGTTCTTCTGACTCCTACTCCTTTTCTAAAACTAACCCACTTCATCTGCTGCCTGAATAAAAAGCTTGATGTTAGTCACGACATCTTGCTGCACTGTTTTATTCACAAAGTTTGACAGAAAAATATATGTTATGAAACCAGCTTTTAATGCTCAGTGGAAATAGGTCCAAACCTGCCTGGGCAGCTGTCCTTCTGTTAAGCTAAAGGCAGCAGTAAGGTTTCCAATGCACTTTTACCCTACTTGGTGTGTTTCCAGGCTTAGGTACCTACTGATCAGACCAAAGACCATCATGCTTTGTGGACCAAAGGCTCATCAAAGCCAGTTCCTCAATTCTGACAGTGGTCAATAGTAAGTGCACTGGGGGAGAGGAGAAGAGGACAAGTAAATCGTGATGATCCTCCCACAGGACATTCTCACCTTGCCTCAGTCGCTGCTTAGGAAGTTCTCAAGCAGCTGTTGTGCTCACAGTTTTAATAGCTCTGAAAATGTTTTTCTTTTAGGATTCTGATCATTTTATGAAGTAATTTAGACTTTGCACCCCATAGCATCCTATGTAACAAGTTAAACATATCCAGTCAATGCACAAAACACTTTCTTCATTTGCTTCAAATCTGTCTGATAACACTGGAACAGGTTGCCCAGAGAGGCTGTAGAATCTGCATCCTTTTTTAGCAAGAAACAGTGAAACATTTCTTTCTTCTCACTTTCTTTCTCATTGTCCATGTCACTCACGATTCCATGAACCACCACAAACCAACAGGCCCTTTCTGTCCTTGCTGGGTCTCTTCTCCAGACTCAAGGGGGTTGTTCTATTTAACCTTTCCATATAGGAGAGGGTGAGCTGCTCTGTACCTTCACTCATCCTTGCTACCAGTCTCTGAACCTTGATTAATTTGACTTCTTCCCTTCCAAGGAAGTGAGGAAGGGACCAGAATTCCCTGCAAAGTTTAAGAGGTGAGCAAACTTCCTAGAAATACTTCCTAGAATGTGAAAGTGTTATTTCCAGATTGTTTGCTAAACTTCTCTTAATAATCCGAGTATGGACAATGTTTTGAGAGCCATGAGGCAACATATTTTTTATAATGACTCCTATTTCCCTGTCTGAAACTTGTTCTTCATTATAGTCCCATCTTATAGCATCCTCGTTCCTCTCCTTCCCTTATGACTCCTCTTCATCCTTGCACTTTCTCATCAGATGGGGCAACATCAATGTTTGTGGGGCTGTATAGTGAGCTAGACAGTCTCAATAGCAGCTCTTACCACATGAGCACCAGCTTGGAGAGGAAGGGTGCAGCTCCTTGGAAACCTCAGCCAGGTGGATACTGACCACCACAGCCACCTATGCTTCCCTGCCCTTTTCCCCACAGCCCTGCCTCTCTTCTGCAGCACCTCCAGGGCCTCTCCGACAGTGTCTTACCATGCCTCAGAGAGCTCCTCAGCAGAAACTGTCCCTACAAAAAAGAAGTAACTGTTCGTTTTCTTTCATGTTAACACCTCAAAATGGCTCTGCAAAGGAGCGGAGAACACCCAGCCAATGGAGAGGACAGAGCGGGGCTCTGGAAGAGGGGCAGATGGTGACACTGCACTGCAGCAGCAGCCGTTACATCAGCCTAGGCTGCAGTGGGACTGCAGCTGTATACATGCTTATCAGAGAGGAGACTGTGGAAGCTCATAGCCTGAGGAAAGAAGCTGCTAATGAGCATCTTCTTCCCCTGCTCACATGCAGAAGTACAACTCTTTTAATGGTAATGGATAATAACTACAATATGTCGTGATAACACCTTTTTTTTTTTTTCCCCAGAAAATCCTTACTGGCTTTACATAAAGTGTCTTCACAAAACTGTGCAAGGTATACAACATAGAAGGCCATCTTACAGAAAAACAAAATGAAATTCAGGGAACCAATACTGTGGCATTGAGTTCATACAGTCCACTAAGAGCAGGCAAGAACAGGACTTTAATGTCTCAGTCTTCAGTAATGTCTTTAACAACTAGAAAAACTGTTGTTTGGAAGAAAAACGTCCTCCATGTAATACTGCTTGGAAGAAGAGTGAGGAGAAGCCTGAAGGAGCTGTCTGAAGTAGGTATGTAATTCATTTTTGTGCTTTTCAGGTACCTTATTAATAGCCTTATTTTGCAGTATCTGGAGCCTTTCCTCCAGTTTTTCTTCCCCAATATGATGGCTCAGGCTAGATGCCTCACACAAACAGAAAGCCAGTTTTCTTCCGGGGCTGGACTACTTGCCTTTTTCAGATTTCTCTTCAGAAATCCCTTCTGACTTCTCTTCTGATTTCTCATCAGAAATCTGGAAAAGACAAGCTCAGCTCTTCTAATAGCTAAGGGCATATCCTCGTCCCAGTCAGGGGTCCCTGCTCTCCATCTATGGCCCCTGCTAGGAATCTTCCTGGGCCTGAGTTAAGAAAGGATTTCAACATTTTAATACATCTTTCCTGTTCAGGAGAGCACTGCAAGTAGGAACATTTACACTCTTTTGCAGACCCATGTACTGTCAATGAACTCTTGTAGAAAATTGTACCATGCCCACAAGACAATAAAGCAGCGTAAGTGTAGCATAATTGGTGGGACTTTCCTGTTTGTCTAAGGTTTTAAATAGTCTATATTTTTATATCATATGACTTCAAAAATTATATTTGTTCATGTAATTAGAGTCTGTACTGCCACAAGGGAGCCAAATTCTGACTCTGTGTGCAACCTGAACATTGTCGTTTCCTGGCATCTGCTAAAAATATGTTCTTAGTGCACCCTTTTATAGGTTTTCTCCCCCTCTGCTATTAAATATTCTAAGGCATTTTAAAAGTGAATAAAGTTGCAGGGAGTAAAAAAGAAAACAATTTTCTTAACAACCATGGCAGTGTCAATATCTATAACATTGGCAGGAAAGAAAATCTTCTGCATACTCTGGAAGGTATAACCATATCAATGACAACATCACCAACAACCATTTCCAACTTTGAAGAACCTGGTTGCAACCTGAACTGCCATCAGAAACTTATACTATCCCCATTTCACAATCACATAAGGGTAGTGGTTTCCAGAGAAGAGAAGGGAGGTATCTAGCTGTAAAGCCATGGAAAAGCACAAATCTCACCTAAATCCTAAACCAGAGCATGACCATTTTTTGTAGTACACTGCCTTCTATGGAGTTTTTCATCATCAGATGACACCTTGCCACCCTGTTAAAAGCACCCCACTCCATTTTAGTAAACACAAGATAAGATGGAAGCCTTTCTGATTCCTAATCAATTATTTTTGTGCTCAGTAGTTGACTTACATGTAAACCACAGCCTAGTTTTGCACCAAACATTGTTAAAAAGGAATGGTGCCCCTGGACATTTAGACCATGACTGTTCCCTAAGGCAGCACTGGGACTTTTCATAGGCAACTTGAGACAGGGCTCCAACCATACTGCAGCAAGTCTTTCCTCTTGCACTGAGCATGAAGGACATAACAGGGGCTTGCATTGCTCCTCCAAAATGACCAGGCAAAACAAAATCAGGTTTCAATTTCATTTTGACTTCAGGCTGCCCTGCATGTGACTGTATATTGTACCTCCAATAAGAAAAAAGCAAGAACTTCCCCTAGGCTCTCCCAGGAAGGCCTTGTCCTGAAATTGTTGCTGAGAAGATAGCTGTACAAATCATTTTTCTCTTCAGAAAAACATGATATTCAGAGCAACATGCTTGGCTCCAGAACTCAAAGATAAGGCAGGATGCGGGAATTGACTCCCATCCTGGCCATGAACCCAGAACCACATCCTCTCAGGAATGACCCACTGTTTTTTCCTCTTTGCTTACTACAGACCATGAGAATGGTGGACATTCCACTCCAGCCTGAAAGGGATTGTTTATCCTGTTATGAATACCATGCATTGACAAAGTGGGATTTTTTAGCAGCCCACAGCTAGTCAAATCACAGCCTCTGTAACTGGAGTGCAGGGATGCAGCCATGCTTTGCGAGGGCTCTCTTCTCATCTTAAAGTATTTTTCTGCTTCTGATAGTTCAACAATATGCTCTTCAAAACAAAGAAATACAAATGCAACCACTTTTCCACCCCTCCTGGGTTTAACTAGACAATGGTCTTTTCACATCCCCCAGGTTAAAATGAGATGGTTTTGCTTAAACCTGTATACCAATATACATATTTTCAGGCTGAGACAATGTTTAATTAGTTCAGTCCTGCCTAACTGAAAAATTCTATCCAACAGGCATTGCTTAGGTAGATTTGCAGTGATTAAAACTCAAACTTGAAAACAATTACCTGAATAGCCTTCATTATTATGACAGCATCCCTAGTACACAGGGAATCATGGCTGGAGTTATAACATCACTATGTGTTCCCATATTAATCCCACCAAACCCAGGACAAGTCTATCCTTAGGTACAAAACTACTGAGCATTCAATATCACTGGCATTCACTTTGCAGCTCTTGTGCAAGCTCTGTAAGGGCTCAATTTCTATGGTATTATTGTCCCTAAAATAGGACAAAACTCCATGAAAAGCAAGGCTTTTTACAGCTGTGAAGGAGTCATACTCTCATCTATTCTAACAAAAGGATGAAGCCCAGAACGGCAGAGTTGACAGCATAAATTAATCCCTCTTAATATTTTTCTTACAGTTTAATCTCAAATACCACTAACCAACATTTGTTTAAAAACAATCAATTGGTCTCTATTTTAATAGTGGTTTTGTATGCTCTAGAATCAATTTTCGCAATTTGTGCTCTCTTCCATCCTTTTATGAGTTTAATAATCTTATTTAAAAATGTGCAAGAACTATAAATACCAGAAAATGCAAACCTTCAGCCATGAGGCTCAGTGGGGACGTGCACATCAGTAAACACATTTCCTGAGTAACAGCACACTACGCAGTCTGTAAAATGCAATTACGCAGTAGCAATTCTTATCAAGAAACGTATTTACACTGATTCCTTGTAGCAACAGATCAAAGAACTTATTCTACTGACCAATATGTGTATTTAATTGTACAGCAGTCTCTCGCATAAATAGGTGAATTGTCTTCCTTTTTCTGAATAATTTCCTACTAATGGACAGCAGTTTTCCTGACATAGATGCTTTGCAAAGATTAATTTTTGAAAACTAAGACTATTGTCTGAATTTAATGTAACTCTTTGTTGGAAAATTGCAGACATTTGAAACATTGGCTGGCCGTAAAGGAAAGGAAGAGCAGTACACACAATGAGGCCACTATCCTGACAAGAGACTAGCATATGGCCTAATAACTAGATTATTTCATTTTTCTCTTGTCTATTTTCTCTTTTATCTTTACACACCCATAAAACTGTCTAGAAAAGTTTAAGTAATATCCATCCAGCAGAGGAGAGCTGAGGACCAAAGAAGGCCCCAGATCCTGGCTCTCACTCTCTCAGCAGCCAGGGGTGCTGGGTTTCTCTACTTCCCAGCCATCAAACCAGACTACCATTGATACAGAACTTCCAGTACAGATGAGCAGCTGATGGCCACTCCTTTATGGGGGATTTAAAACATTTTGTTTCCATTCTCCATGAAAATATCCCCACAGATCGTGTAAGGGCTTCCCAAGTAGGATACATTACTTCTGGAGTGCTGCCCTCCATGCAGCCTACTCATTTAAGAGTCTCAGACTGTTTGGCTGCCTCAGCGCAGTCAAGAATACCTGTAAGTGCATTTTTGCTAATTTGCAGCAATTAGTAGCATGTTCCAGACAGCATTAGCTGTGGTTTTCTGTGATCGTTTGTGCCACGAACAGCTGAGATGAGGAGCCACAGGGATGAAGCTTTATTGAAGACTGAGTGGAAAGGTCCAAGTCCACAGAGCAGCCTAAGGAACCAGTTCTTCTACCTCTTACTCTCTGGAGCTACTATGAAGATTTTTACAAATTATTTTTTGTTACAAAATTCTCACCCATTGGAATGGTTTCCACATTTTATAAATAAAAAACTCTTGGAGCTGGAGCATGCATCTGAGCCTCCCTCATCCCAAAAGAGTGTTTAAACCCATACCAACACAGAAAACATCTCTTAGAGAGGCTCAGATGCCTCTGTACAAGCGCCCATAGCATGGGGAACAAACAAGAGGAATTAGAGATGTGTGCACACCTACAGGGGTATGATAGAATAGGCATCACAGAAGCATGGTGGGATAGCTCCTATGACTGGAGTTCTGAAATGGAAGGTTACAGGCTCTTTAGAAAAGACAGGCCTGGCAGGCAGGGAGGGGGAGTTGCCCTTTATGTTAGGGATAGGCTGGAGACTATGGAAC
>JBAFWW010012486.1:22768-39378 GCA_036873685.1 Agapornis canus
GGTTGGAACTAGATGATCTTAAGGTCCTTTCCAACCCTAGCTATTCTATGATTCAATATGGCCAGAGATATTTAAGGAGACCTATCACAAAGCAGACAGTGAACTAGGGAAAGGGGAATCCCTCATACCACATGAGAAACCCAGCTCAAGCCAACTAAGGGTTTAAACCCGCTTCTCCAATAGTCCCAGTGTGAAGCACAAGTACCAGGATAACATCCAGTCCAGAAAACTTGCTCTTTTCCCTATTTGGAGAATACATCTAAAGATCTGCTTCATCTCAGAACAAAATGGGAACATTTCTCACATGGCTCTGTTGTCTACATTTGTTCTTGGAAATGGCAGAACCAGTTATGCTAAGGTTTCCTTTGACAAATTTAAAAGCAGGGTGGCAAACTTATAGATCAGGGAACATCTCAATACTTACAGCTAATTCATTACAAAAAATATAGGACATTCACTTGTGTTAACTCTCAGGCAAGCAGTTTTCTACATATGGCACAGGCTTCATTCAGGTGGAAAAATAAGTCATCTAACTTGTTAAAGTTAATAACATCAGAGGAAGAAAATAATCAACACTAGTCCAAATTGTAAAGAAATATTGTGGATGTGAAATAGTTTTTCATGCCAACAAAATGAAGATATCATCTGCAAGCTTCACAAAACCCTAAACTCAACTATTCCTGGTCTGTGAGTATTATGGGAAAAGACTGTACATTTATTAGTTGAATTGCATGGGGAGGTTGATCTGTGTCAGCAGATACTGCCATATGTGGCTGACTTTCCTGTCATTTCTTACATGGATGCTCTGAAGTCTCTGAGTGACATTTACCAAGCCGTGCAGGATAGCGTCACACATGTCCCATTAGTTCTAAGAGGAGATGTGTTGCTGCACTTTTCTTAAAAATTCCTATCATAACTTATGTTGTCTAAGCATTTTGCATTTTCAATGTGTGATGTCATAGAAGTAGAATAAAACCCGATTATGGTTAATATCTGAGCTTGCAGAATGTTTGAAGAAGTTATTTTTGCTTGAAAGAAGGAAAGAAGCTGACAGTTAATAAAGGCAACCACAGTTTGGAATGCTAAAGAGTAGTTTCTATCTGTATCTACCTATACCACATAGAGATCCCTTTTAGCGCTATTCTGTGAGGAAGGCTGGTTTCAGAGGCTGGTTTATTGACTGATTATTTTCTCTAACCCAGAATATTTCAGTGTTTGCATTATTGATCCAGAAACATACAACTTGAAGGCACAGCCACAATTTCCTAGCTCAGCGGTTCTGCAGTCACACAAGAAAAGCATTCAAGAACTGAGGACAAATGTCATCAAATGGGTTGCATTTGTCCCTGCTCTTGCAGGTGGCTCCTGAAAGAGAAGCAGCCTCAAGTACCACACCAGTTCTGGTTACACAGGGCTATGCTACTGATGAACCAAGGAAGTTAAAGAACTTGGACTCAATTTCCATGAGAATAAGGAAGGCCACATAAGCTGGAAAATATGGAGCAGTAGCTTTAAGTAAGTGAAAACCAATTAAAATATTTTGGGTATGGTTTCTATACACTTGTCAAATTATCTTGGTTTAGAACCAAAGACAACCACTGTATATCATTGCATTCTACCAGCTAGGGTGTCTGGCCATGCTCCCTTCATGAAACACCTCATAGCATTCTTTACTATTGTTATTATTAACTTAAGTAAATACCTTTTTTTCATTAAAAACAAGTAATTAAAACTGAATAATTTTAAACAAATTCAAAAGCTCTCAGGACATTAAAAAAGGTTTAAGTTGCTATCATAGACAGAAAAAAGTGATGTTTAAAATAATCTGTTGATCCATTTGTGCAAAAGTGTGCTATGAAATGTGGTAATATGTGTTAACTAATGCATTCTGAAAACAACACCATTCAATTTCTCAGTCCACCTATGCTCTACAGGACTTAAAGAAATGAGAAAGCCCAAGATATTAAAAAAAATAACCCAACAGATACTGATGGATACAGTGGTCTCAAAGAAGGTTGTCCACACTGGCTAAAAATGGCCTATGCTTCCTTTTACACTGGGACTGTAAGGAAGGAGAGGGTCTGTGATGTGCTGTGTAATTTAATGTCAGGTAAACTGTAGCCTATTTTTGAGGCCACAGCCTAGCATGTGTAATAACCAGGTTGTTCATTTAACATGTACTGGCTTACTAAGTAAAGTAAATTAAAGACTGAAGTGGCAACAGTGATAAGCAGTAAATTTGTTTGTTCAGTAGGGAGCTGAAACGCGTCGGCTCATGCTTTGATCAAGTTAAATTGAGAGGTTTCAAAGTACACAGAGGAAATGCTCCAACAGA
Source organism: Agapornis canus (assembly GCA_036873685.1). NCBI lineage: Eukaryota > Metazoa > Chordata > Aves > Psittaciformes > Psittacidae > Agapornis > Agapornis canus. Next base: position 25,104 of record JBAFWW010012486.1, read on the forward strand.
TTAACTTTGGCCCTGGAGGTTCATCCCAGTCACTTTTCAGCCTTCTGCACACTGTTATCTGTTTTGGCAATTCTGTAACTTCAAACTCAGAGATCCCATGGAGAAAAGTGACAGTGATAAAGGTCAAGAGTTGACTTCCAGGGTGATGGACAACATAAAGCCTTGGTCTTAAGAGACAGGCTATTGGGCAGTTATTGGACCTTTACAAGGGGAAAAAAAAAGGAAAATTAAGTGGTTTTAAGAAACACATACTTTAAATGCTGTTAAGGTGGTAAAACAGTATTGCAAAGCAGTATTCCTACATGCTGGGGAGATCAGTACTATAAAGCCTGGCTCCTGAAAGACCTGAGCCTCAGACTCAATTGTCTCCAGACCAAGGAAGGAACAAGCTTTCCATAAAATGTTTCCAATAGGCAGGTGTATATAAATAAATATTTTCTTACAAGTGGGTTCTCTGCTGTCTGAAACAGTGCCTGTTCACACTGCAGCCTCACACTGCAGCCTACCTCTCTGCAACAGCACTACCAGGCAAGTTACTTTCACAAAGCTTTTAGGAACCTAATTTTCCTTGAGATCAATTGGTTGAAATTTGTCAATAAGTGTAAAAGATTTTGGGGGTGTGGAAGTGAAGGAGATACAAGCATATGCAGAAGGATTGTTTTAGCCTGATTTCTGTAGGAATTGGGATAAACTGTTGCAGCATTATAAAAATAAATAACTGAGCAGGCATAATTCCTCCAAAATACAAGTAGATAGCCGAAACTTAATTTCTGCTGAGAGCAAAAGGAGAAGGGAAAGCTGTCAATTTCCTGAGTGTTTAGGTATTGAAGCCTGTGATACCTACTTGAGAAGTAGAAAAAAACCCCACATATGTCTCTGAAATAAGGATCATAGTATCTTTTTATCCTACGAGGGAATAATAGATTTCATTTCATTCATGGCAGTGATACAGATTTGTTCATGGAACTCAGTGCTATTAATGCTGACTTTTGTCCACTTTATGCAGTATTTAAAGCTGACAAGTTATTTCACTCTTAGGCATATCAATGCAAATGCAACTATATAGATCAGAGAGGTGCCTACATCTGTATGATGAAATAATCTCCATGGCCATAATACTTCAGAGTGTCCCAGCCTGACTCTAAAGGGAGCTAACTGGCAAAATCACACTCTAGTTACTAAATGTGAATTATTTACCATCACAGTTAGTACACAGCATCTCATATATGATTCAGAAGCTAATTTCTCTAAAAATCCCTTGCAAACATATGTTGCTGAGGTGGATTTTAAACGTATTTGACAAAAGTTCTAGTTTATTTTAAAAATAATCCAATATTCTAAGAAAAGGACAGCAATTTTTCAGTATCAAAGAGTATAATAATTTCTTATTTTATGGTCTTATTCTTTTGTTTCTATGTTTATGATACCATAGAAACAGAATTATTGCCTCATTGATATAGGACCAGCTAAAAAATCCTGCTGTTTGGCAGAGCACAATCCCTAACCCAGAGACGCAACCTATTGACTGAAAAGCAACAGCAAAGCTAACTGGTCTGGTAGCCCAGCTAATTTCTCTGCTATACTTCCCTTTTGTAGGAGTTAAATATTAGAAGCTTAAAGTACAATCCCAGAATTCCACAAATACCTGCTTCTCTCTATTTACTGTTTGTCTGTGTTTTCAACATGTATTGCAACATGTCTTTCCATGTATTTCATAGTCTTTAAATCCTGTCACATGTAAGATGGTTTAGTGGGAGGTGTCATTCCCCCACCCCCCCACCCCCCCATGGCAGAGGGGTTAGAACTAGATGATCTTAAGGTCTTTTCCAACCCTAACTATTCTATGACTTTATAAGATATTAACCTTTAAAGAAGAACATGTGTACAAACAAGAAATGTTCATGCATCCTGATAACTTGGGACGGTGACCATGACTGCTGCTGATTACTGTGCCCAGGGTAATATGCCATGGTGGATATGGTATGTATTTGTCACTGAGCAGGTAGGTTAAAATTCAAATGGTTGCTGCATGTTTCTTCTCTTTTTTATTATCTTTATTTGCATTCTTATCTTAATACAGTCTTCTGGACAATTCCTTTATGCTTATGGCTTTCCTGACTCCTTCATTATCCTACATTAAATTCTTGTTAAAGATTTTCCTGCTGTAAAACTTAGAAACTTTCTTCCTTCCCCCAGTGAGATCTTAACTTAGAAAGAACAGTTATAGCAACAATTCAATTGGGGGAAGAAAAAAATAACACAGCTGCTTAGCCATGCTATTCAACACTACTCCTTTTTCTTTTTATTTCAGCCTTCTTACTTAAATTTTTCACTTTTTTCAGGAAGGGAAACCATGTGGAGCAGAAATTTTGTTCTCACCTTTACTAAGAACACATAATACTGATTATTCATGCAAAAGTAGTCCCAAATTTAAACAAAAAGTATACTGTAACCTGGAATAATTTTTACTTAGAGCTAGCAATCACTCCGGACAATTCATAGCAGTTTTGACTGGAAGTGCATAAGCTTAGCTTCTTTCTTGAGATAGATCAAAAATATTCCCAAAATAAACTTTCCTACAGTACTTCCCTCAAAACCACAAAAAGAGCTAGAAATGAAAAAAATCTCCAAAGGCTGTTGCACCAAGGCAAGAGGTCAAAGTGCTTGTAAAAACTGGTAAAGAAGTCATGCTTTATCAGTGACACTGCAATTACGGAGGTTTGATTCGTGTTTGTAGAACAAGGTTCTCTCATTGATGGAGAACCCACCAGGCACAGAAAGAAAAAGATCTTTGTCTGAGCAGCAGCACATGACAGGCATCCTTGTGACCGGCAGACTGATGCAGCCCAGGCTGCTGTCACTGGGGCTCCCCTGGCTCTTGCGCTCTGCTACTATGAGCTGGAGCCTCCTCAGCTCCTCCCCCATCCCAGCAAAAAAAAAACCAACCCAAGAAACCCAGCCCAGGACAGCAGCCCTTGAAAGATGCAGCTGTGCTCAGTGTTAAAATTAAGAGAGAAACAACAAACCACTGCGCCCAGGGCAGTGCTTGGCCAGGCTGTTCCTAGAATAAGCCTATTTCTAGATTGCAGCAGGTATTTCTCAGAAATGAAGGGCTCTCCAAGGAAGCAACTTCTTTTTGTTTTGTTTTGCTTTTTTTTTCCCCCTCTGGCATTTCAATAGGAAAGTTAAAAATAAATGAAATGAATCAAAGTCTTTTGACTGCCACTGTTTCAGCTGATGCAACCTCCGGCAAAACACAAGCCTGAGAGCTCTTCATGAGAGAAAATGGGCTTCTCCACACAAGATTTTACAAATGCATTCTTCCCTCCTTATGACTTTGAGTAATGTTTTGCTTTTGAATGTTTATGTTTCCCTGCTATCAATGAATATATGAAATGGCTCTTCTGTACAGTAGGAAGCAACCTAACAAGCCTGAGTTTCACGAGGCAGCTGGAGGAGAATTTACAAATGCTTGGAGAACATATGAAAGAGCAACCCAGATGGATGGTACCATTCAAGGGAGTCCTCTGCTGGAGCCAGGGACAGAATGTGCCTGGAAAGGAAAAGGCAACCAATCCAAGCAAAGGAGGCATCTTAACTTCCAAATGGATGTATGTACCCAAACCTGTGGTCTAGGTTGTGATCCTGCTAGATCTGAGGGAAAATCTATAGGCAAAAGAAGGGAAGCTGGAGTGATCTGGTATTTACTGGAATCGTCTTACTCTAATTAGACACTAGAGAAAGTGGATGAATGGGGGAATAAATAACAGATACGATTCCTCTGGAGGCAAAGGGAATGCAGGTACTATTGCCTTTTTGCTTGTGAACAGACCTGAATCTGCAAAACTACGCTGATGGGATATGCATCATTCTTTGGCTATGAAGGAAATCTTTAAGCAGGTTGTACTTGGGAAACTGTTTTGTCAAAACCAAAACAAATTTTACAACCCCAACTATACAACAGTAAAAGGGAAGAAAAAAAATAAGTTGTTCAACCTCAGAATGAAATATGGAAAACATTTATCATGGAGCCAGCTGAAGACAGCCTCCCAGACTCCCAGTACCAGAAACTTTGATGGCTGGGCACTGCCTCCTAAGTAAGGGAGAGCACTCAATACTAGACAGAGCTATGTTCAAAGACATGGGATAACAATTAGGGGAAAAATCGGTTAAATAGCAATTACAAAAGTTAGGGATTGAAAAATCAAGAGGGTCCAGAGGTGGTTTAGAACAGGCTCTTGTGAAGATCAGCACTGTAGGAGCTCTTAAGATTCACAGCAGATACAAAATGCTGACAGAGATGAGAAAGCAAGGCCATGTGAAATTGTCTTGGCCTCCAACTCTCCATTCTTCACCCCAAGCAAGACAGAAGTAGTCCTTATTTACTATGAATCAGGGATTCACTCAAATAATTTTGCAAGGCAGTGTTATCACCAGTGGCAGCTCCCTGTCCTCGACAGGACTGAGATTACCCCTCTTTGAAACAGTTGGTTTATGAACTCTTGCCCTCAATTCCCTGACACAGCCTCAGTGCTGCTAAACCCATAGTCACACGTAGCAAATCCATTTCTGCCGGATGCACTCAGCCTGACAGAGGAGGGCAGATAGTCACAGCTCAGCATGTAAGACATCAAGCAGTTTGTAGTGCAGTATGGGACTTGACAGGTTACAACTCTGCCCCATTGCCTTTGAGCCCAGTGCATCAGTGAAATAGTGCCAGCACAACAGAGCACGACTGCAAATGGAGGTAAAAGCAGACTGGTCTACACTTTGCAAGGTAGGATCACAGAACTGACTCACAGGAGTGGACACTTGGCTATCACTCTGCCCAGGAAGGCCTAGAGCAGGTGGGGTCCATCAGGGCAGGCAGCTGAGCATGGCGAGCAGACACTAGAACTAACACCAAAGGAGCTCAAGGTCACCATAAACACCTTCCAGAGACCGGAGGTCCTTCAAATGGTTTTAATTTCCCTTCAGAATTACATCTTGTGTTCATGCCTGTTGGCCAGAGGGGGAAGGGAGATGTGCCATGCTGGTCAGAGAGAGGTGCTGGCCTGGGCTTCTTGCACAGCACCAAACTCACTGGGCACAGGGGGGCTGACAACTGGATCCTCACCAGGACACCTTGCTTGACTATTCTCCAGTAGCCACCAGTTTTCCTGCTTCATCATCACCTCCCCAGCTTCCCAGCCACAGGACTTGGCCAGGCAGCACCCAGGGCATGGGGTCAGCCTGCCATCTCCACTGATCAGTCCCCAGCTGTGGGGTGTTCTACCACCTCCCTCCAAAATCCTACAGCAGCCTAGCAGATAGGGAAATCAGCATGGGGCTGGCTAGCCCCAGGCTCCCTGGCCCTTCAAGAGGAAGGCATCAGGCCCTCTTACACCATCCTTCAATAATTTACTAGACAGGCACTAACAGCTTCCCCCTCTGTTGCAACAAGCAAGTCAAAAACAGTACAGCAGAAGCATCCATCTCTGACATTCCTGCAGGTTTTCTGTAATGGATCACTTTTGATTAATTAGAGAAACAAGTTTGAAACAGCCTTCAGGATACTTAGTGTGTGCTTGTGTCTCAAACTGGAACAGCAAACCAAAACTCTATAAAACATGAACATCATAACTTTGCATTTATTGTTTCTACTTGCACAGAGCTATTATTTCCTCTGCTATCCATGTAGAAAAGAAAAAATACCTAAAACATCTTTGTTATCATGCTAGACAGAAAAATGCAAAAAACCCCTTTGGGTTCACCTCTCCCTCTCTGACCTGTGAGCACAAAGCCATTGCTCAACAAAACAGCACAAACACACAGCATACAACTTCTGTAGGGTCACTGTGTGGAGTTCCATCAGTTGAAAATTGAGCCAGAGGCTGGCTTCCTATAGCTTGCTACCATTTGGACACTTACAGACTAAGCACAGATTATCTTTGATAAGGTCCCATGATGCTGAATGTGGATCCAACCTCAGCCTGCACATGCAACCTGAACAGCAGTACACTGTTCAGGGTACAGTACAGGGAAGAAAACATCTTAAGATGCTCACTCCAAGACCTTTTGCTAGTTTTACTGTATGTTGCCCAAACCACAAGGAACTGAAAAAAAAATAAACTGTTAAAAGACATCAACTTTATCCATATTTTTTTTTCCTCAGGAATTAGTCTAAGGCCTTGCACGCTTTCCCACGCTTGCAGATTGCAGGTTATAAATGCGTGGGAGTAATGCAGTTTCGATCAGTCAGGTAGGCTGGGTTTCTGTTAGCTGGCTGCATACCTTTGAGCCCTATCAGCACACAGCGATCGGTGGAATTCCTGGCATTTTTGTCATAGCATCAGAGGCAGTACTTTACAGAGTAAATACCAATGACCTGCTGTTCTGTCAGGGCTCTGTACTTACCTTTTATTTTCAAGTCAAAGGTTAGGCCTATTTATGTAAATCCTCAGCCATGGGCCAAGTAATCTGACCTTCTGGTTTTCATTCTCCTAATTGTTTCAGGTATTTTTCTTTAAAAGTTTGGTCAGTTAAAGCTAGGGATCTTTTTTAGGGAGCCTTTGAAGGGCCCTAGGGGCTTTCATAGCCCACCCAGTTTGCAAAGTGGAAACACCAGTGACCTGATGCCCTGGGCACTTATTTAAAATTCATTACCAGGAAATAAGGTTTTGATATATAGCCCCTCCATTCTGAAGAATATCTTAAGGAGCACATGCATGCCATTTTTTACTTTGGATTATGTGATCTCTAAAGCCACATAGAGAGGCAACAATAAATTATACTTCTGTTTTGCCGTTCATTTCTGATAAGAACATTATTCAGCTGTAGATAGTTTTGACTTTCCACATGCTGGCCCCTGCTTACAATTCCTTTGTTACTTCACACTTTGCCATCTCATTTATTCATAAACGGGTATCCAAATCTGTATAACATGGAAAAGAACCTTACTGGTTTTCAACCCTGTTCTCTGAGATTCAGCACTGGTTATATTCTAGAGATTGAAAAGCAAGATGACTATCTTCTGACTAGAAGAAAAATCCAGCCAGTTTGCTCACACATAAAGGCATACATACTCTAGATTTTGTCTTATCACCTATGGGCATAGGTGCTATGTATTTCCCATATGACCAAGAACAGCCATAGATAACTCCATTGTAGGAGCTATTTTCTCCCCTTTCCAGATATATTAGAATTTTAAACCCTTATCAAATCATTACTTCCTCTTCTGACCATGCATAATCTACATAAAATGAATGCTATCATGTTTCTGAATTTATTTTTGCTCCCATTAAATGTCAATTTAAGGCATGCACTGGAAAAAGATACTTGGTGTAATAAAAGTATGTTCTTTAAATGGTCCTGGTACCAAAGCTCATGCTACCGTCTGAAAGCAGCAGCTCTAAACTGGAATTTGACTTCTGCATTTTTGGCCTGTAGGGACTGAATGTACAATCAGCTGAAGTTTCAGCTTCTGGGGCATTCATTATACAGCTAATTCTCCAGGTGTATTCCTTTTAATTATGGGAATAGTAATTTGTCTGCTCCTGGTGAAAAAGGCACTGCAAGAAACCAGGCTAAGTAAAAAGCACCATTTACATTCTTCACAGCTATGTGCTATTGCCTTGAATTACAATGTTCATTTTTTCAGCCCTCGGGTAAGTACAGCCTCACTCTGAGGGAGAAAAAAAAATATTTCCTGCATCCCATACTCACAAACAAAGGAACACTGAGAAAATATTAAGGAAGGAAGGTCAAGTCCTCCATTTGAAATCGTTAGTAGCTAAAACATGTAAGCTGGGCTAGAGTTAACAGAAATTGCTAAGGCAAACAGATGAGAGATGAAGACTTAAAATAATGACAATGGCAGGCAAGTGGAAATAAAAGACAAACAGTCAGAAAAGGTGAAATTACAGGCAGGCTCTCAGGCCTTCACAGAATGTGGAACCCACACTTAGGAGATAAATCATTTATTGGGACTTCTCCCCACCTTTCATCATTTTGCAGGCCACTTCCCATGCTCAGCTACAATTGCTCAATATCTGTGCAGCAACCCAACTATTGCTTACATGCCAAATTTTGAAAATACTTTGACTTTCTTTGAACTGAAGGAATCAGCATTGTTTGATAAGGCAAGTTCCCAGGAGACACTGTTTGAGACCATGCTCTGAAGCACTCTTTCCTACTAGTAATCACAAAGTGCACATTTTCATTGACACATTTGGATCCCCTAAAGGAGAAGGCAGGAGCAAATCATTAACATACTTAGCTCTACTCTTTGGTTGGGTTTTTTACACCTAGCCATCTTCCTAATATAAAATGGAAGTCACTGCATAATGTACCTATGCCCAGAGGCTGAGTGCTGTTATTAAGATTCACCAGAAGCCCTTTTAGCACGTGGTCAATGTCTCCATGCCTCTATCCTTCCCTCCACAAATACTGAATGCTTAGCATATGGTGGGCCACAAAACAGCTAAGGGGAGGTCATAGAAGAAAGCCTGTAGGCTTGGGGATCGCAAGACCTTCTCTCCTTGGGACCAGCCACTATAGGATGAGACAGAGATATCGACACGATCCTGTTTGCCTTTCCGGTATATGCCCAAATTAAGTCAGCATCACTCCAGATGCACTGCAGGGTATCTTTTTACCTCTCTATATGCCTTCATTACCTTGATGTCAGTGGAAGCCATATGGACAGTGGAATTTAAGCCTTCCGAGCTGGGATCCACAGAATTTCACAAACCCAGCTGGACACAATATGCTCATAAGTGCAAAGTTCAGCCTTTCTGAGCACAATTTCACTCAGATGAAAGTAGGCTTAGCAGTATGCAGATGCACTACAAAACGTTTTCAGTTAAAGAATCCATACTCACATAAAATCTGATGTAAGGGGACCGAAGGTTGAGGTTTCTCAAGAGCATGCTTTATCTGAGTTCTGCCGTTTCCTTCTCAGCCCAGCCACAAATTCCAACTAGCTCTTGCATGCCAGTACAAGGCCTTGCTATGACCCTGTCGTGAGCTGGTTCAGGGAGTTAAACCAGGTAAAAAGTAACTCTGCAGGAAAAAGCAGTAGTCTTCAATCAGTTCAGCTTCACAAACTGGCTCATGACAAGATCAGAGAAATGCTGAAGTGGTGGCAAGGAGAGAGGGAGCAAGATCAGGACCAAACTGTGATAGCTCCAACTTAGACCTAAATCACCTTAGACATCTGCCACTAGACTAAGTGCTAAGCTAGTCTGTATAACATCACAAGCATGAAATAATTCCCTAAGTTATTGTTCATGTTTCTATTTATACAGAAAGCCCCTCCAGAAGAGAGGAGTGCATGAGGATGCATCTTTCTGAGATAACACTTTCCTTCCATGCAGAAAAAATATCTTAATCTGCACACCTCTCAAACACAACTGCTGCCTAACCTGCTTGACCCTTAATTTTTCTACTGCCCCCTAACCAGATATAAGAGCTGAACTCAGAGGGCTGTTCAGCAGGGCTTGAACAGCTGATCCAATCTCTGACAACTTTTACAGGCTTGTTGGAAGACAAAAAGAGCATTCCAGTTCAGCTCAGTGCGCTAGCTAAACCGCAGCATTCCCAACTGAGTCCAACAGGTTTTGACTCAGCGCTATTCTTCTTAAGCACATGGTAGACCCAAATCTCACTCTTGCTTGTTCTTTTGTTGTTTTGTTTTGTTCTAAGTCATTGTCTCTCATTCCTCTCCCATTCCTTGCAAGGTTTCATGGTGTTTTGTGTTTTAAACACATGGCTCTCAGAAACAACAATTCTTCTACAGATTTCCCATTTCCCTCCATAAGCATCTCTTTTCTCTTTAGAAACAGTGAGATCTCATATCACTTTTCACTAAAAGATATATGATCCTTGACAGCCTCTTGGCCTTACTCCAGAAAAGCACACTTTTTTATATAATGTCCTTGTAAACCCATCTAGAAGTCATAGATAACCATAGATAGCCATTTCCCATTGATATTTCATTTACCAGTAAAAAGTTTTTAATGTACTTATCTCGAAAGTCCACCTTCATATTATAAGTTAACTGCAGTTTTCTTACTCTTTGACAAGGATTTTGGTTTGTTATACATAAAGCTAGTTGTGCATATGGTGCACTCCGCAACCTACCCATTGGCTTGGTTTTCTTGTTTAAAACACCATCATAATCCTTACTACTTTATATGGTATTTACTAGCACACAACCACCAGTTTTGTCGTCTTGGTCAAAGGCACAGAAAATGTGTCCCATGTCCTACTGTAGCAATAACATTCTACACACTTCCTAAACACAGCCCAGATGCCACAAAGATTATAGCCATCAGAGCCCCATTCATGCACCTGTAAGAGTGCTGCCTCAAAGTCATGTTCGCTGGGCACCAAGGCACTCACAGCCCTGATCCCCTGGCATGACCTCTGACTGCATGCTGCCACATTCACCTTGATGGCTTATCCCATAGCCATTCCAACCAGTGCATTTGCTGTGATTTGGCTCCTTCCCTGCCCAGGTTTCCTTTTCAAGGAAAGCATGGAATACGCTAGCATGGTAAAGTCAGCATGTCCACACAAGCAGACATGCAGCCAGAAGCCATGGCTATGTGGTACACTGCAATGTATCCTGCAGTGTACAAAACAGTCCTTGTGTTTGGGACAAAAAGGTTCCCTCAGAGAAGGTGTGAGGACAGCACAAGCGGAAATAGCTGTGAAAGCTTGCATAGCTGCCTTAATCCTGTGACACAGTCTCTCTTAGTTCTTCATCTAAACACCCTCCTTACATCCACACGCCTTTCATCTCTTTCACTCTCTGCCAGTGGTCTGAACAACCAACCTGAGCTTTAGCCAGAAGTTCATACACAGGAGAAATGGGGTTTCCAGCTCTATCTTTACACTGCTTGGCTAGGGTATAAAACGAGGCTTCATTCTCACGGGAGATATTTGGGTCACAGTCAGTGATGGAGATGACCTACTTCAGTATCCTTGGGAATTACTTTTACTCTTTTTCTTACTCAAGATCCAGGCCCAGGCAGATGTATTATCACAGTACTGCAACTGTCCCAGTAAAACCTGCCAACCCTGACTGATCTGGCACCCCTCCTAATACCCCTGGAACCATTCACCCCTTCTCACTGGGCTGCTGGCATGGGAATAGACAGAGCATCTCGGCATGCTGCACTAGGCCATCCTTGCCCTTTGGCACATGTGCAGGATCAGACCATTACAGAGGGCCATTTCAGCATATGCAACTCAATTATGTCAATATCAAGACATAGTGGATTTCTCTCCAACATAATTTCATCAAATCAAGAAAAATGTCCTACTTCCTACAGCAGTAAGTTGACTCCCCCCCCCCCCCCCCCCCCCCCCCCCAAACTCTTTCTTTTCCCCCCCCCCTCTCACCAAATTGCTGATAGCTACTAATTAAAAAGAGTTTTAACTGACTGTAGAACTGGACTGAGTGAAATGATGAGGATCACTCATACAGATATGAATTTTAATTTGCATTTCTGAAGTAGGCAATAACAGGTTTTTTAATATATATACACACACACAATTTTACTTAACATGTTTTTTATACATTACACAGAGCATGGCCTTCTGTGTGTGGGTATAGAGAGAAAGACACAGCTTGTGAATGCAAAATTCAGATGCCAAGTAGAAGCTGAAGACTTTTTAATCCCTTAAAAAATGCTCCTACTACAGGCTAGGATGAAGTCCATTTTGCAGGATTCCCCCAGAGAGGACAAACTGCCTAAGGGAGATTTCTTCCACCCTGGCCTCCGTTGACAAGATCCCAGCTCTGGACCCTGTCAGCTGAGACATCATAATTGAAAGTAGCTACAGTTTTGAAGCTCAGAGCCAGAGGTAATAAGACTTTTGAAAAGAGGAGCTAGTTTCAGCTCTCATTGGATGTCTTGGGAAATTTCAGTTTTCTCCTGAAGAGCTTTGGGTTTAATCTGTTCATGTTTTTGCACCCAAAAATGAAGGAGATTCAGGAGCTGAAGTCTGGTCTGAATGGCAGAAAAAAAATGCTTGAAATGCAACTTGAGTGAACCCTAGAGGCTCAATACATGGAAGGTACCTTCTTCAATAGCAACTGAAAATATCATGCTTATATTACAGAAAAGATGCACTTCTTGTTCTTTGAAGACAATAAAAAAAAAACCAACAACAAAAAAAAACCCAAACCAAAACAAAAACCACGTAAGAAATAAATGACAAACTTCACACAAAAAACCCTGCAATTTGCAGTGACCTGGCAGAACTGACTGCAGGAGTGCACAGACATATTCTGTCCTGTTTATAAAGACACAAAATGTATCTCTAAAAAGTCTTCCTCCATTCATTTCTAAACAAGCATGGTCTATATCCTTCTTCTAAGGACAAAGCCTCATTTTCCTAAGGTGTCAATTCTGCTTCCTCACAAGTGAAGTTCTTCCTCATTTACCTCCCCGTCTAAATAAATAAATAAAAAAATATATAAATAAATAAAAGTGAGGGTTGTTTTTTTTTCCCTACATTTGTTTTCTATCTGGTTATGAATTAAAAGATTCAACCTGATAGGCCAGAGGCAGATTTTTGGTTTTCTAAAATCTTCTCATTCAAATCTTGGTTTATACAAAATAAGCAAGAGAAGTCAACTATGCATCAGTCATGAGGGTTTTCAGGGGGAAGGCAGAATTTGAGATAGTTTTGTAAAATCTGGATTTGATTCATCTCAGAGGCCAATTAGTTTTCTTTCACTTTTAGCAAAGCAAGGCGTAGAACCATTCCACCACTGGTTTCTTTTTTAAAGGATTTCAACAAGAGATATGAACTGTGCCTTCATTTTCAATCTATAGAAGAGCTACAGAAGTGTTTCTTTAAAGGAAAGAGGCGTTAAGAAATGTTATTGAAATGTGGGAAAATAAATAACTTTTATCCCTCATGATCAATATCAAGAAAGACAAGGATACTGTCAGAAGCATAAATCTGAGGCAGAGCTGAAACTCCCCCTGTTGGCATCTAGTAAGCAAGCAAAGGCAATACCCAGAAACTATCTCCCCCATGTCTTCACAGATCTTTTGGGATTTATTTCAAATGAACAGGTACAAACTGTCAGTGATTTGCCCCTTAATGCCAGCCGGGAGAGAAATTAGCCACATCCCCTAAAATCTGTGCCATTGCTTCTCACTGTGCCTTGTGCTTGGCAAACTGAGAGATCTGAAAGTGGAATATACCCACATAAGAGTGCAGGCTGGTAAGGAGAAGCTGCAAAGTAAGATGGAAAATTAACCACAGGGTGAAAAATAAAACATTTAAGGAGCCTCAAGCCATCCTGATTGCTTGAGGAGAAGGGCGCAGTGCCTTCTCAGCAGAGATGACTGGCATCAGGCAGTGCTTTTGCTAACAGCCTGTGAATTTATCCTTGGGTTCACAAGGCAGTGATGACACTATCAGTCAACTCATCCACCATTCAAAAATCAACCCCAAATAAACAAATCGATCTATAGAGATGGTCATTATCCAATGGCAAAGAAACCAAACCAAACCAAACAATAACCACAAACAAACAAAACAAAAAACCAACCAAACAAAACCAAACAAACCAGCCAACCCCAGGAAAAGGAAAAAGGGGAAGAATTACAAATGTTGTGATGGTTATGGGTAGAAAATTACTCTGCAGTCACTGAATTCACCTAATCAATCCACTCACTTTGTGTCAGGAAAGCTCCATATCCTGGAGGGATTCTTCAGGGACTGAGTTTCAGTCATTCTGCCAACTGCATTTGGAACAAATTCCTATAGTCTTTTCCTTCTTTTATTTTTTTGCCTGTCATAATTAGCTTCTCAGACCATCTTTACACACATGGATTAGGGTTAGCACAGGCAGTACTGTTTGCCTGCAGACTGCACATATGCTGTGGGTCTTCTTGTTCCTTCCTTGTATCTCATGGTTCTTCTAACTCTCAAAATTCAGAGGAATGCATCTGAGGGTGCCAAAGACAAAAACTAACAAGACTGTTACCACTGCAGAGCCAATACAACTGTGAAACAAATCAGTGCCCATTCTGCTGTGTGGACCACCAATTCCTACATCTGTTAACCTGCTGAATGTAGAAACATTACTTTTGACATTGATGTCAAAACCATACAGGTACTATTTGATGGTCAAATGTTTTTATCATTGTTTGCCATACAGAAATGTGGCAGACTGCTGTTCCAAACATGCTGTGGAAATTATTGTTTAGAAGTCTTTGTTATATAAAATAACATCACAATGACATGGTTGAGTGAGGAATTTATG
>JBAFWW010012486.1:41091-69833 GCA_036873685.1 Agapornis canus
GGTATGGAATACCTCTTTGGCTAGTTTGGGTCAGGTGTCCTGTCTCTGCTTCCTCAAAGACTCCTGTACCCCTCCTCACTGGCATATTGTGAAACTGAAAATGTCCTTGGTTGGAGTAAGCATTACTTAGCAACAACTAAAATCATTGGTGTTACCAGCACTGTTCCCAGACTAAAAAAACGCAGCACTGCACAAGCTACTAAGAGGGAGAAAAATTACTGCTACTGCTGAGCCCAGGACAACTGTGCATCTCCAATACCATACAGAAAAAGACATAGAGGGTCCACCAAGAAAAGCAAGCCTGTGGACAACACTTACAGCAGGTCCTGTGTCTATATGGAAGTTGTAAGCCAGGAGTTTCCTTCCTGGGTGTCAGGTGCACCTCAGGAAGGTGACCCAGGACTTACTCAGATGGTAGGTGCTCACACAGCCCTGTGATGCTCTTCCCCTAACAGCAGCAGTGAAGAGTTGAGAGCAGCAGCTTCAGCACTTTTACTGGGGTCATGAAAGTCTGCTCTGAGCAACAGCACTTCATCTGAGTATAGGAATAGCCATAAAAAGTTTGAACGTGGTTTCACACCTATTCATGAGGTGCACACACTGAGCAAAGCTTTGAGCATCCCTTCCATCTCTACACAGGTGTCCTAAGGCTACCACTGGCCTGTTTTTAAGACCACCTGAGCATCCACTCTCATTTCTCATATGTGTTTACAACCAAATACCCAGTTCTGCTTTAGGATTGTTTGGATGTTAATGAGTTAATCTTTATTACTTTAGAATAAACTATTTATCATTTCATAGGTTTTGTTCTTTTCTGAACCTGCTATCTGTAAATGGATTAACTTTTCTTTCAGCCTCAAGTGCTTCTGCATTTCAATTCAAGAAAACTGTAAATCTCACTAAGTGACCTTGAATTATTGCGATGTACTAAACAAAATAAATGTTTTCTGCTGGACTTTTGCAAGTTTCTTCTGGTTGTTCTGTGACATAAACAGGTGTATATAACCTAATTTTAGTGTGAGGTGTTTCCAACCCTAACTATTCTATGATTCTATAATACACCTTAATGCTTTCACTAGCTCTTCAGTCTCAAATCAAGCACTTTAAATTATTACTATGCTATGATTTATTCATAAAAGGTGAAAATCATTCATTCTGCATAAATCCTGACTCACCAATCAGGGCAACAAGTAGGAACTGGAGACTAGCAGAGTGATTCAGAGCCCTTAAAATTAGGCTTCTGTTCTGAATCATCCTCTAGAGAAGTTTCTCTTTCACCAGTAGGTACATGGAGTGTTTAGGACACAAGTCTCCTTTGACTGAAGTAAGCCACTGTGGATTAACCCCTTCACTCCAACCATCAGTTCCCTCACAGATCCATAATATTCTGCTTGTGGATCCTCTAGCTACGCAGTTTCACCATGGGGTTAAGGGAAACAGAGGGCTTTTTGCAAGTCTAGAGCGAATTCTCATTTTCCTGAATGTTGCAATCATCCTCGAAAAATGTAGAACACAATCAGTAGGAAAAAAACCCCAAACAACAACAAACCAGAAAACAAAACCAACAAGTTGCAAACAAAGGGAAAAGAGGAGCTGAATAAACAATAAAAATATCAATGCCAAAACACATTAGTCTTTGTTGTTCATGACAACATAACACACAAGACCTTTCCCTTGTTCTTGCTGCAATAAGTGATGAAGAAAAACCTGCCTGCAAATATTTATTCCTATTTGAAAGACATTAACCTGACCATATTTGCAGTCAGTATGTATCCACTTCGTCTGATTATTTAAGCACATTCTACACTGAACTGTATTTTTAACAGTAAAATTCACAATTTGTACTACTTGGTGTTCTAAAGAAGCCATTCAATCAGAGAATGGAAATGATTTGACCACAGATTTGCAACTGTAAATATTTATATCTAAGCATTTGTAAATGATGTGCAGTACAAGAATAATTGCCAAATCAATTCAAAAGGCAAAAAATGAATAAATTAATGGCTATGAATTATTCATGAATTTTACCTTCTCATATAGCAAGTTCATTATTTCCCTGTGTAACCAGTAAGCAGCTAATATGTCTGAGTGCATTTAAAATATCGATTAGTCTTCTGGATACACTATTCAGAGCATTTAATCAACAGAAGATTTCAATAAATATTAAACATGCATTTGGGGAAAACAGAAGAAATCCTGGGTTACAAGATAATGCAGGCTTATTCCAGAGTATAAGGAAAAATAATTTGCAATTTATTTAAAATATCCAGAGAATTTTCCATAGCTGTTGAGCTCAGACAAGTGTAATAATAAAGTGCTCAAGAATTAATTGGAGAGAAAGCTAGTAGATTGGAAGGACTGAATTCCAGAGAAGAGACTTGATAGATCAATCCAAAAGACAGACCCTAAGAATACTCCAATCAGCTGTGGAGAAGCTATAATTTTCTCCAAAGGCCAGAGAAATCTCACATTTTTCTTGTAAGGAAGAAAAGCCACAAGACACACTTCTTGTACCTTCGCAAGCCCAGGAAACCCCAGGAATGGCTTGGAGGCAGGAAATGACAGCAGCTCCTGGCAGGATTTGCTGTTCCATTGTGAGATGGGGCTCAAGGACAGAATAGGGACATTGGCCTCAGCTGCTATGCTTGGCTCACTTATCCCCACAGCTGGGCATGGGTTTCACCCCATAGGCCCCCAGGCAGCACAACCTTGCTGACAGTCATGTGCCACAGCCAGGCATAACATCTGTGCTGGAACTGACCGTGAACCCCATATATCCCAAAAGCTACCCAATGCTGCATTTGACTTTCTTTGGGGACTATGTATTAAGTCCTGTTTTTCACTTCAGACAACGGTTTAGAAGTGCTACAGCATTTACAGGTCTATGTAGCTTGTGCACTACAGGTAGGCTGGTAGGAATAACAAGCACAATAGTCTCTCTGGGAGACATCTTCCAGGTTACTAGGGTAAAAACATCAGGAACAAGATTTGGAGTGATGGGGCTTTGTCAGCTAAGTCAGTCAGAAATGCTTTTAAATCTTTGCAGAGATTGAGGCTGTTGATAACAATTTTACATTAGATTGGTTTATCCCAATTATTTCCACTTGTTTTCTCATGTGTTGTTTAGCTGTGTATATGTTTCCATGAGAGAGAGGAGGGAAAAAAAACCAACATTGCCAGGCACATTTAGGTACAGCTGCAGAGAATGTCCAGTCTCAGAGGGAGATGCAATTCTAAAATTAACCCACTCAGAAACTTCAAAAAGCAGATAGTTAATGACAGATTCTAGTTCAACCTTGCCAATTACTTCTTAGTATGAGGAAGTGCATACCTCTGCTCTGCTTATAACCTTCAAGTACGAAGGTATTTCCAGATAAGATGAACTTATTTCTGCAAGCAAAGCAGTGAACAGAGGCTGCAACACAGAGGGCATCCACGGACAGACAAGATGTAATAGATACTGGTTTTCAGTGTTTCACACAGCTTTGCTGAATTTTAATGGTGCATTCAGATTAGCAAAGGAAACATTTCTCAGTGTGCGCAAATCTGCAAGACATACAGCAGTACTGCAAGCAAGAGAAATGAAGGAGTCATAGAAATATGAAGTCCCCTTAAGGGACTTCAAGAACGTTATCTAGCACAGCCCTCCTTTGATGAATCAGAACTATATATGAATAGGTTATACCTAAAGAAGTTTGTGAAAGTCCTAAGGAAAAGTTTAGAATTGAGAAGGATCCTGGACTGCACAGTTAATCTTATTCCACTTTTCATTATACAAGCTTTTCTGCCTCCACTGAAACCCACCTTAAATTTTCTTTTGCTGTCAACCAAGCTGCTATATTTTCCTGTCCTTTCTGCAGCAGTTGTGGACAACCACTGATCACCATCTCTTTTATAAAAAGGTCTTCATATTTTAAAACTTTGTCTGCTTCCCATTTGGTGTCTCTTCTCTAGACTCAACAACTCTATATCTTTCAGTCTTTTTCACAGGTCATGTTAGCTAACCCCGCCACCAGACATCTTGTTGTCCTCTCCACTTGCAGTTGCTGAAAGTAATGTAGCTATAGCTAGGTATGCAACTCTACTTCTATCACCAATTCAGGCAAATTATATGCCATCATATCTTAAACGTGACATGGCTGTCAAATCATCTCTGCATTTATAACTGTCATGGGTTGATTGTTTGCAGCTAATGTAGAAGGGCTTAAACCAAGGTTTGAGAAGCTAAAGCTTTAAGCTGGCTGTCATAAACCACCCTATCTGACTGAATGTTTCTCTTTACTAGCTATAGTGAATGAGTTGGCTTTGCAAAAATAAATGGAGCAGCTTTGCTAAGAATAAGTGGCCATCAGACCTAAACAAGGCATTTAATGCAGAATTACTGGTAAAGGACTTCTAAGACAACCAAATTATTTAAAACTCAACTTCACCCTAGGGTGACATTTACATTTTTTGCAATACCATGTTGCTGACTAATACATACTACTGTTCCACTCCCATCTCTAAATCTTCCTCTGCTATACTGCTGCTTCACCAACACTAACCACCTGGCATTTATATCCCCTTTCCTAGATGTCACAGTTGGTACACTGAACATCCTTTTGTTTATTCACCTATTCATCTCTGACTAATTCACTATATATCTCTGTCTGACCAAATTCATTTTAAACTCTGATCATGTCCCCCGGAAGATCCTGCAACACCACCAACTGAAGTGTCAAATTTTAAAAGCATCTCTTCAATCAGTCAAATTGTTTGCAAAAAAGAGGTATTTTTGCATCTCATTGTGCAACAGAAGCAGCATAAAATGAATTAGGTACCATCTAACTTGATAGCACTGATTCTGTTCTCTTATTTAAGAATAATTTCTAGTCACTTGTGAAGCTGGCTGACAGTGATTATAGTTTGGCATTCCCATGAATGAATTAAAAAACCATGGTCATATACCACTAGTATTTCTCATAGAATTTGGAGACCATTCAGGGCAGTATTGTGAGGAATCTCCTGACTGGACTTGATTTGTATTTTTATGTTTACAAATTCCAGTTTAAAAAATGGGCGATATTCTGTTGTCACTGACTTGAGGCAAGTATGAAGAAAAGCCTCAGTTGAACATTTTGCACATTCACTTGAAGAAAAAACAGAGAAAATATTAGGCTGTGTACTTGAAACTTTAAAAGCCTCGCACAATCACAGAAGCAAAAACTTCAAGTTAACTGTAAGTCACTGTTAATGTATATTAATTACAAGCCACCCATGTGGAGTCAGTCAGACCCTTCAGTGGGCTTTTCCAGTCAAGAACCATTTCATACAAGTGCCTTCTCAGGGTAAGGGGGGAGAGGGGGGAATATTCATAGTGCAGGCTCCTCTCCTTATCTTCATTCTACACAGCTAAGGAGGAGGTGAGAGATCTAGATAAGCATTTGAAAAGCACAAATGTTTGTTAAAGCTTCACTTTTGTTTAAGAGTACAGTTCAGCAAATCTCTGGAGTACTTCCGCATTTTGTTCAGGCTAAGCTTAGCAATACAGGGCTTCTGGAAACCTGCAGTTCCTGATGAATACCAGGAAGATTTTCAAGTATTCTATCAGATTTGTATTAATTTAATTCAGCCCAAGCTTTGGGAAAAGATTCTAGATACCAAGAGGAAGAGCTGTAGCTGTCACGCACCGATTTTCCCACATGCATGTCCAACATGCATGGTCTATTTGATGTAATGCTCCATGTCTCCATTGCATGGGGTAGCCAACCAAATATTCCCCACCTGACAGCTCCCAAACCTTAGACTCACCTGCTTTACATAGTATTTTTTCTGCTGTACCTGCACTACCATCACCTGCCTTCCTCATTCCTTGCCTCTTCAACATACACATGGGGATCCCTACCTATATAAACTGCCTTCTTGCTATAGTCCCATGGTTTCACTTTATGTTTGCAGGTTTTTTTCCAAAAATAATTTCCAGGCTGTACACCCACAGAAAAGATAGAATGATAAAGAAACCCTAAGTATCTTACCAAGAGCAAATTACTGCAAGAAATATCTCTATTGAAGCAAGTGTTCCTCTGATTTATCACCCCACTCCCTCATTCTTACTGCTCACTCCTACTAAAGCTATACTGAGCTAGCAATCTTTACAAAAAAAAAGCTTGATCTTTATATTTCACAATAAAGCATGTAGAAAGTTTTGGTGTAATATCACCAGCTTTTGTGCAAATAGATTATCCTATGCCTACAGACACAACATGGGAATCCAAACCACAATGAAAGGGTTTGCTGCTGTAGATTATTACTTAATAATGGGTGCATGCATGCTTAAAAAACAGCCAATGCCTAAGCATTAATTTTTAGAATTACTGAAAAGCAGTTTCAAAATCACTAAGAATCACAACACTTATTTGAAAAGGAATCAGATCAAGAGTGTGGCTGTCACCATGGATACAAATCTTGTGGACTCAGAATTTAAGTAAAAAACCTAGAACTTCATATTTATACTGTTGGACAGACTAGCTCATTTAATATTAATAATTCTTTTAGAATATGTCTTAACTATAAAAAAACCCTGTAACCAAAACACAAGACAAATCTTGCTCTTTTTTTTTGTTGGAATACAGGAATGGTGGAAGTATACATCATTAGTTACTTCACTTTTATGCTCATGTACTGCCTGTGACATCAACACAATGCAATGCAATAGTGATGTAAGCTGACAGCAATGTTTCAAATGCAAGATAACTATATGACTTTTCAAACATTTTGAGAGAAACTGTTACTTCCCTGTATTCCCACCAGGTCCAAATATCAACGAAATCACCCCTCTGATTTAACACAAATACTATTCATTGGCTTTATTGTGATGCAGATTATATAAATATTCAAAGATTTTACTCCCAGAGATTCAACTAAGCTTTAGGTATTTGAATGTCTTTAATAATGTGGACCCCTGAGTTCAGTTTACTGTCCGTATGGATCAAAACCAGTGGAATATCAATAAGTATTTGGTCTTGTTCCAGCCTCAGCACTTCTCACATCTCTATTTATCATTTTTCCTTTACTAACACCTTCAGAGCCTTGTGGAAGATCTCAGCTGCAAAATCCAATGCAGCTACAAATTCACAGTACTAATTGTGAAGAGCAGGCACAGCTGAAGGGGAGGCAGGAATGATTTTCTCTGGTGCCTTTGTGTAAACTTTCTTCAGAATAACACAAAAAGCCCAGCTGCACCAGACTGAACTAAATATGCATTCAGCCCAGCATCCTGACTTAGACAGACCTAGAGAAAGGTGTAATAACAAGGTAAAGATAGCATGGTATTACTTCCACATACTCTCCCGGTTTCCAGCAATTTCCTGAACTAAAAGCAGTTTCTGTGTATATCTTTTGACAAGGTCTTCTTCTGTGATGCCTCTAACTACTTTCTGAGAATTGAATTAAAATTGTGACCTGTGACAGGGAGTGTTACACTTCATTGTGATCTGGAATCCAACTCCTTACAAAAGACTGGGATTAAATGGTATTTCTGCCTTCACCAGGTTGATGGCCCTCTCCACTTCAAAATTATTTTTCATAACCAGATGCAAACAGAAACGTTTAGTAATTTCACATTATGAACATGAATACTTCATAGAATAATTGAATGGTTTGTGTTGGAAGGGACATTTAAAGATCACCCAGTCCAATAGCCTTCCAATCTTCTTTCAGTTGCCTTTCATATTAGATGCTGGAAATCAAAGGTAAAGTCCATCTACCCAAATGTGTTCAGAAAGTTGCAAGCTATTCTAGCCCAACAGCCACTGTAGTTACATTTGCTCAGTATAGTACCACAGATAAACAGTACTTCTCTGCTTCCTTTTCTCCCCATAAAATTTCACCTAGGACCCAAAAATAACCTTCTGGATAACTGACACTGACACACTGCCACAACATGTTTCTATTTCAGTGAGCTAGTATTTCTGGCAAAAAAAAAAAAAAAAACCAAACCAAAACCTATTTAGTGATGAATTTAAAAGTAGCTCTAATGTAGTAACATAACTAGGCTCCCCAGGTCTTGCCCACAGTTCAGTATATGTGCTGATCACTGCCTGATGGCATTTGGCTTAATTTTGTATCCCTGAAAAATAAACAGAAGGTTTGCCAGTGGCTTCAGTGAGAACAGATTGAGGCTATAAAGAAATCAAGACAATTTCCTTCTGGAAACCAGTAGGTTTCTGTTAATAGAGGAATCCAGAGGAAGAGAAGCCAGCATGACCTGTGGAAACATTCCCTTATGTCAAAACATGCAGCCTTTTGAACTGGGGGATGCATAAGTAAAATACAGAAATTGAAAAAAAAAAAATATAAAATCTCTGAGTATGCACAGAAACAGGCACTATAGACAGGAGAAGGAGGCAGGGAAATCGAAATGGGCACTGAGCCACAAAAGTCCTCTCAGAGGTGGATAAGAGAGGGCTGTGATGCCCTCTCTGCCTGGTGGTGAGCAAGACCGTAGGCTAGCAGCAGCTTGGCTCATACACATTAGCTGACCTGTGTTTTCTAGGGAGAGCCTGACGAGGAAGTGAGAAAAGGATATTTTCTGAAGTCCTCTGCACCCATTTTCAATTAAATAAAGAAGCAAGAAACCTGCAGTTGCTGAGTGTCTCATGTATCAAATCTGAGACTGATGTACAGCTTTTTGCAACTTTTTTTCCAGATGCATTTTACACTGCATACATTACACTCTTTCCTAAAAGGTTTTAGGAATGCTTCTAGTGTGCTAGGAAGCAACTAATTATCCTGACATACAAAAGACTGAGTTATTCATTAACCTTCCTACAGGATGTGATCTGTAGTTCTGCAGAAGAGACTTTGCTTGGCTTGGAGGGTTCTAGTTTCCTGTTAGCTAGCTAGCTCTGCAGGGAAATAACTGGTGATTTCTAAGAAAAAGAAAGGAAGTAAAAAGTGGCAAGGGAATAACATCCTTTTTTTTTAAGCATCTCTTTTTTTTTTTCCCCTATACTAGTTTATCTCTAGATTGCTGTGCAATTGCCTCATATTTAAAGAAACTTGAGGGGAAATCAAGCAGTTCACACACACTCCAAAATGCTGTGATGATATCTGAATCAGACCATATTTAAAGCCCATTATAGGTAGAATATATCACACAAATGCACAGGAATCTCTATCATTTTGAGGAAACACAGCTCCTTCACATGATGGGGACTCTAAGCACATGAATGCATCTAGAGCAGAAGAACAGCAAGGTGACCTCACTACTGCATCAGAGTTCCAGACAGGGACAGCTGGCATCACCACAAGGCAGAGGCTTAATCCTGAGCAGCTCCCTCTTCCTCTTTCAGGACCATCATCATGCTTCCCATCTCAACACATCAGGAGGCTGTGAGAAGAGTTCAGGCCCATAAAGTCCTCCATCTCAGTCTATGAACTGCACATGAACCAGCTAGATGCTGCCTTTCACCTACTCCTTGTCATGTTCTCCTACCTCTTCCTGAAGGTGTGTCTTCACCACCTACCAAGATCTCCTTATTCATTTACAAAGGGGTCTCAGTTCACCTTCAAGACCTCGTCTTCCAGGGACACTATACTCTGAGCCTACCACAGGCCCTATTTCTGAGACCCAGAAGACACAAATGTGCCCAGGACCTTGGGCAGAAGTGGCCTCCCCATGCCCCTAGCAACTGACTTGGTTTTCACTCACCCATCAGCACCTTGCAGTCACTTACTTAGTTTCTTCCCTCCAGCATCCAAAGCCCAGCAAGTGAAGCAACTGGGGCTAAACAAGCTCTCAAGTTGCTTTATTTTGGTATCTTCACAAGCCACTTCAGGAATTATTTGTGGAAAGGAATCACTCAACTTTGACACCAGAACAGTTGTACTCTATGCTGTTTCCCAAGCCAATTACTGGCTAAAAACACCTGTATGCAGTGAGGGAGGTGGCAGAGAAAGTGCCAGATAATCTAGACAATTAGCCAGAGCATATCACATATCTTTAATCTACATGGAAATATATTTTACGTAATAACTTCCTTTGGAGAGTAAGTAGACGAAATACATTGAAGCACCATAAGTAACCTTACCATTAATGTGATCTTTCACACATTCAGAAAATATTTATAAAATGCATTCCAGTGACTAAAAAAAAATCAATAAAAAGAAAATCAAAAGCAAAAAGCAAATGCTGTTTTCAAAAACTACTTTGCCTCTTTCTTGCAGCCTTTTGAAAATGGTGTGCATGGAGGATGCTCACAGGCAAAGAGCCTTCACCTGGGGCAGGCTGCCAGGACATACCACAGCCTGAACTAGGAACTGACAGGTAAATCATAACAGAAACATTTTTAACTTGATTCTTTATGGCTGCAGTTCATTCTTCTTATCTAGCTTCAGTATTCTGATCTTTTATGGCAGGACTTTGTCATATATTACAGACACTTTTTTACTGTCCACAGGCAAAGGTAGCGGCAGATAAACATTTGATTTCTTCTCTAGACAATCTCTTCTTAGGCTGCTGCCTAGGAAGTGATAAATGAAATGATAAAACTGTAATCAAAGTCTTATTGTAAATTATGAAAAGAGTCATATATCAAAGCTAGGTTTTTTTCCAATTTTAGCTATTTACATTTTTTTATATCTTTCTTGATTATGAAAGGAACCTCAAAAGCCTCAACCTTCCCAAGCTGTTCACTTTCTTTACATCCCAGTGCACTGTGTGATTTTTGTATAAATAAAAACATAAAACCTTGGTAAAAGACCATAAATGTCATCCTGTAAAATCACATTGAGAACATGAAGCCAAATTCCAGAAACAATGAGAAATCATATTTTTCAAGAGGGAACTCTTGAAAACTCTTGAGGGGGTTTTGACTGATTATAGATATAAAACTGAAGAGTTTTTTGGTATATTCTGAAAGCCATTCAAAATGCACACCAAAAAAAAAAAAAAAAAAGGGAGAAGTAAGCAAGCAAACTCCTCATCTTTCTCACCCTTTGCATATACTTTTAGTTAAAGCAGGATCTCATCCTGGGTTTTATTCTTAAGTTGGTTTTGATAAATAAAATTCCCTCCTGTTAACGGACACAACTGTAAATGAACTGTTTGAGCTCAAGTGTTTTCTAAGCACGCCAAGAACAGACCATAAAGTGAAAAAAAAAATGAACTAATTAGTTTACTTTTCTCTTAAAAGTAAACTAACAAGCAAAAGCCTTTAAAGAACACCGTTCAGAGATAGTGATATCAAAGGAAGAGACTGCTGATAATCCTTGATTCTTTTGCAATGGTTTACTTCATATTTTATTGCACAATTTATAAAGAGAATTGCAACCACTGGAGTCCTTACATTACTACAAGAGATTAAAAGATTTTCTTATCAGACAATTCAGAATTCTGATGATTCACACCTTCATTATTTCTTGAAACACACCAGCTTCCTCCACAAGTACAGCAAAGGTTTTGCATGACTACATCCCTTAAACTAAACAGTGCTCATGTCATTTTCCCACGGTACTCAGAACAAGCTAGGGGTGAAAGAGTAACCCTTTCAAGCCAGTTAAACAACAGTCATTATTTTAAAATAAACGAAGAGTAGCCTGGTTATTTATGACTGTGTGCTCATGTTTTATGCATGCCTTACCTTGGAGACATTTGATAGCCCCCTAGAACACTTTGTTAGCTGTAGTCTTCAGTAATCGTTTGGTAAGAAGGTCACATTGACCTGTTCACACTGAAAAGGTGGAGATGTGAAGACACAGTATAATAACAGAACAAATGGAAAGACACTGGAAAATTATATTTGCTGACAGGGTTTCCATGCAAGCATAAAACCTGGGTCAGGGAGAGCCACTTCAGTTAAAAACACATGCCAGTACTTCTGACTGTCAGGTTACACGAAGGATATGCCCAGCCTTGCTCTACAGGGTAGAAAAACAGAATGAGAATGAGCCACTTGCAAGGAATTTCTTAAAATCAGCAAAGAGGAGCTATCATACTTAGAGAGTATGCCCCAACCAAACACTAGCACAGATCAGACTGCCCTTATGTTCAGGTCTGTAAAAAAGATGGAAACTGAGTCCCAGATAAACGGTAAGCACCTGAAACTCAGTAAGGAGGTCCAGAGAAGATGTTTCTGGTTTTCAGATGCTTTTCTGGTGTGTAAGGGACCTGAGGGGCTGTGCTTGAGAACTACCTGTACACAAATGTCTTGTTCTGCACACTTGCTCCACACAATCCTCATATGAAATCGTATTTTGGTTCTGGCACATGCAGGCATCCTCTCCACTGATATGGCTTTATCAGAAACATCAATTCCCTATTGGTAAAGCTGGGGCAGGGCATCCATTCAGATACACACAGGATGATGAGGTGCTGTGTTGTAAGTCTTGACTTAGGCACTGTGTGTTTTAACCCCACATTTCCTCCTTTATTAACTTCAAATTATACCCCCAAAGAAGTCAAGGGGTATCTGCCATTAAGAAATACTGAGAAGAAATTAATTTGACTACTGCCAGTCACACAGAAGATGCCAAGTCTAATGCACAGATTCAGAGATGGCATGTAGTCTTGAGGTAGGAAAGGTGAAAGCACTCCCTATCCCCTACAGCACACAGAGGTACACTTCATTCAGAAGGCTGCAGTTCTGTTTTGAGCACAAAGCATACCTACTACACACAAAGCAGTGACCACTGGTATTTTTCCTATTGCAATTTCACTGAGTTGTGTGGCTTATGAAGGTTTGGAGCAATTTCTCCCTGGGGTGTCACAGCACAAAACAAACACACATCTCTCTATCACCTATCTATCCTGATGAGCCCTAAAAAAAACCTTCAATGACTTCCCAATCTGCATTTAAGGGTTCTTTTTAACTGAGAGCTCCATGGGGTAAACATTTGACAAAATGTGAGCCTCACAGTTCATTTAGCTTTGTACACAGCACGTTGTGTTTGAGTCTCCCATTCATTCACTTCCAATTACATCATAAAGGTATTTTTTAGAAATAAAACATGAATAGGGAGATATTTTTTTTAAGCTTGGTGATTAGCTGAAGATTAGAATTCAATTGAACAGTTTAGTTAAATATGGGTTTGTGTGTGTTGATACGGCTGCCCATTGTCACAGCAGGTATGAGATGTTTGGCAGTTTCCAAGCTTTGCTCTCCAGTGGGGGTCTGTATCAGTGCAAAAAAGAAAAAAGCAGTGTCTTACCTTTCAGTGGAATGAAATCTTTGCTCAGAAAATGCTTACTGAAATCTTGCCAGTTTTAAGAGAGAGAAATTTGCATGAAACTATTTCTGCTTGTTCCAAAGCTTTACATTTATTTGACGGAGATGTCTGGGTTTAGTTCATTATTTATATATAGTTGCGGTCTGTTCCCCCTTCAAGCAAGCTCTGAGGAAACAATATTAAAAGAAATAATTAGGGAAGCCAACAGTCAGCTGCTTTCTCTGAGGAATATTGGGCAGATGACAAACCCATTACAAAATTTGGCACACTATTTATGGGCAGGAAATTTTCATGTAGAAATGACAGTCTCAAGATCATGCTAAAGTTGTATGATAGTTTTTCCTACTAAAACTGAAGTGCTGAAATGGCAGACAGACAAAAATGAAATAACTTCCGTACTCTTATCACAATAGTAACTCATATTTCTCAGTGTGAGATAACTCTTTTTCTGAGCAGTAGCAATGTTAATAAACGGTACTCTGAATGAGAGAGATTTTTGAAATCATCTATTCCAGGTTAGCCTATCATTACCAATAAAATACCTGCAATTGGCACTAAATGTGTCATTTTCCACTGGTGTGACTGTTTTGCTCTCTTAACTCAAAAAAAAAAAAACAACAAAACAATCAACCAACCAAAAAAAAAACCCAAACCAAAATGCTCTCAGGAATATTCCCAGCAGCTTTTCTGGACCTGAGCAGCTCTCTAGGTATTAATAAAAAGTCATGCTCAGCTGTGCTGTTACCAGTGTACAGTGAACACGTTTAGCACATTAAGCCCTGATTACATGGTAAAAATAAGTCAAATGAACTCTAACATCTCCTTCTGCATTAGGAAATTCTTTAGTTAGGGTAAGCCCTGAAACAGCATAGTAGTGGCGCTGCTTGCTAAATATGCAAAGTAGAGGCAAAAGACGTTAAACCAGTTGTCTGTGCCATCCATGGAGCAATCCGTGCACGGTGCAGAAGGGCACTACAGTGTGGGCACAGTGCATGCTGCAGCATCCACCTCAGTGGACTGTGCACACCAAGGGATGGCATCACTGCATTTCTTCATGTCCTCTGTGACCTCCCTGTGTCACAGCTCTGCTTTGCCCCTGGAAGTCTGACCTTGCACTCATGAAAATATACCTCAGAAAAGACACCTCAATTTCAATAAACCCTGATCGAACTCCAAGGGTGTGTAATGAAGGCAACGCATGTGCACTGACAGAGCTCTGAAGCACAGTGAAGCCACATTTTTGAAAGATACAGATCACACACTGGTGTAGTGTTACAAACACCACAGCAAGACATCCTTTCTGCCAACATCTAAGCAATGGCAGGAAAGCACAATGATGCAGGTTCAGCTCTTTGTCCTGCCAGAAACCTGACTTCACACACTTGTCTCCTGTATGACCTGACTAACCTAGCAAGTGACAGCCTCGTTATAAATATCCAAGAATCATGAGGTTGTCACTTTCCCACTGTCACAGCTAATTAACTTCTAGGAATAACTATGGGAACTATTTTATTTCACCATCCCAAACATGGGCCTAGAGTGAATGTGTGTATCTGCCCTGCCTGAATTGGCTGAGAAAAAACACCTCTCTACTAAACACCAGGGCAGATCACTGTCTGTAAGTATGTGCTGCGTATTCAAGGCTCTGTAACTGTTTCACCAAGATTTATACCATCATTTTCAATCATTGTGGACAGAAGAGAGGTAAAAGAGCTTGTTTGTGTGAAACCCTTGAAAAGTGCATGCATACCTCAAAAAAACTCCATGTATATAAACTATCATTTCAGTTTAGAAAAATCTAGATATAATCCCATGATTAGGAAAAGCTAAATTGCCTGCTTTTTAGTCGATGGCACAAAGAGAAATTTATTTCAATTAATAAACTCCTCTTAATGATTACAGTTTGTTTGCTTTCTAAGCCTCACAGTAAACATGTACTGCAAGTGCAAAATACTGGTGAGGGATTTTATTTCTGAAGCCTGAATGACAAGAAAAAACTCTCTGGTTTTCAAGTTTGAGGGTAGCCTTTCCCCATCAGCCTTTTACCACTGACCTGCAAAACTCCTGCAAGCTCCTGGTCAAAAAGAGGGACCTTGACTTACAGAGTGGAGGGCTGCCAAGAACACGAAACCAACACCTATATCTTGGGGATGCCAGAAAGCTATAAACTGGCTGTATATAGAACGGCAATTGTTTTATAATAATTGTCCACTATACCTGCATCCTGTTCCTGTTCCAGAAGTTCACAATGGATCAATGTACCCAAAGCATTTATACCCAGATCAGCCTGCAGTGACACAGTTTAAAGACCCTTTTTTCCCCTCAGCTGGACTGCCCAAAGAAAACAGCCCTGTAAGGGATTTGTTCTCCCCTTGAAGCAGAATTACTAATATGCAACAATCTTTTGCTCATTCTGCCATGCACAAGCACTGAAGTACAGGAAGGAAGATAAAGGTATGAATGGCAGGAGGAAGGCCATATCATTCATAATTCCCCCTTTGCAGTAGCTTTCAGAGCTACACCATGACTTTCCAGACAGCTTTCCAGGAACTGCCAGCTGGTATGCCAATGCAGAGCAGCAGTGCTTTGCATAGAGACATATGTGCACTCATATACATACATAAAGTTGTTTTTTCCAAACATCAGGCTTAGTAATGTCTGGAAATTACCCTACCTCAAAATCTTCATGAAGATTAGCTCCTGTGATTTTACGAAAGTAGCAGGTGATCCTACCCAGAGCAGGAACAAATGCTATTGCTTTTACATCACTTTTGGGTGGCAAAAACTATTTTAAATTCAGAGACAGAAAAAAATGACAGAGCTGAGAGGCTGAATTTAGAGTGAGCCAAGAGAGGGAAGTGCAGCACATTGTATCCTAGAAACAGCTTTCAGTTCCTCAGTCCTTTTTAGTTACTTATTGTAGAAAAAAGGTTGGAAGAACTGGTGCAGACAGAGTAGATATCAGCTGACCTTTTGCAAAGTGGTCATTAATCCCCAAAATTTCAATCAAATTTTCATTAAAATTGAACAGTGGACACATGCCCTCAACTATACAAACAACTGAATTTGTGCTTCATGAAGACATGCTGAGAGAATTCAACCTGGAGAAGGCTTAGCAGACACCTTATAACAGTCTTCCAATAGCTAACGGGGGCCTACAAGAAATCTGGAGAGGGACTTTTCACAGAAGCATGTAGTAATAGGACAAGAGTGAATGTTTTCAAACTTAAAAAGGGTAGAATTAGATTAGACAGTAGGAAGAAATTCTTCACTGTGAGGGTGGTGAGGCACTGGAACAGGTTGCCCAGAGAAGCTGTGGCTGCCCTATCACTGGCAATGTTCAAGGCCAGGCTGGATAGGGCTTTAAGCAACCTGGTCTAATGGAAGGTGTCCCTGGCTCGTGGCAGGGAGTTTGGAACTAGATGATCTTTAAGGTTCCTTCCAACCTAAACAATTCTATGATTCTGTGTATTTGTGGGTGGGAAAAGCAGTAGCTGGATAGAAGGAGCTGCCTGAGACATTCCTTCATTAACAATCATGAAAAATAAGGCCACTCAAATGGGGGAACTATATGATGTGCTTTTTACCCATCGTTTACACCGTGAAAACATGTATGTGAAAGACTGAATACATTATGATCTCAGGAAACATATCTTTACCCAGATGAGAATGAATATGGTTCCCACCAAATAAGAAATCAAATTTGTTTCCTCGTTCTGAAAGAGAAATTAGTCATGTTTTCAATGGTGCTATGACAGCACTTTGTCTTGGAGAGTTAAATAAAGCTGATTAAAAAAGATTAAAAAGCAGTCTTGGAATGAAATGCAGATGCTAGCTAAGATGTAGACATGGCTGAAAAAATATCCAGCCCCCTCCTTATAAGTCTATCTTCCAAAATATCTATCAAGCTTAAAATGGAGCAAAAGTTCTACACATCCTTAGCAAAATATAAAGTGGCAAGGAATTCACCTGTTTTCAGATTTCTCTCCCTTTTGAAACTGAATCAAGATTGGTTTGGTGAGAGGAATTATTGTTTTGCAAGTTTGTATTATGTCTAATGGGGAGACAGTGATTAAGAATGCATTGCTCTCTTTGGGTTTAACTTCATCCAAGGCTGAACCTTCAAACAGAGATTCCAGTATGTATGAGGGGAGAAAAATCTAACTGGGGAAAGGGAGAAGAATGTAGCTTGCAAATTCAGAATTATTCCATCAAAGATAACTAGATTGTCTTTTTCATAGCAGGAATTAGAAGTGACAGATGGTCTTGTTGCTGAACCAAAGGTGTAGAAGTCCTGAGATTCAATCTGTATTTCTGGCTCTGAAACAGATTTCCTGGGCAAGATAGGGTAAAAAAAAAAACAAATCAACATTTCAGTAATGGCCAGCTTTTGCAGACTTCATCTGAGACACCTAAGACCTGATTTTTAGAAAAGTGGACTGGGAGTCCCTGTTTACTTTCAGTTGGAGGGACAAAGGTAAAGCAGCTCTGAAATGTCAGCTTCTTTCTCTCAGACTGGATAAAAATGAAAATTTAAAAGTGTAAAAGTGGTGCCAAATCTTGAAAACTCCAACCTCTTTACAAGAGGTAGCTTATCTGTAAAAAAAAAGAGACATTCTTCCATTTATCTCTTTTCAATATTCCTGCATGTCCACAGAACAACACAACTTCAGACAAGAGAAACAGAGCAGAAGTAACACCGATAACAATACCTACGGGTAAGACACCTTCTACATTTTCCATTACATAAGCCTGCCTTCAATTAAATCTCACTAATTTTACTCGCACGCACTGAATTTACCTATTAAGGTGCTGAATTGCATTAAGCTGAATTTGTATTTTATTTCTGTATGTGAATATATTTTTAGTTAGCTTATACATTTCACTCACCTCTGAAAACAGTAAATTGACTTCACTTTTTCTCTAACCTCAACATAAAACAAATATCACCATAAAATTAAACCTCTCCTGTAACTCTGGAGTTTTTTTGACCAGAGATTAAAAGTTCAGCAAAGATGAACATAAGCTATATAAGTGGCATGTAGAAACCACAGCCCAAGCTTTACAGTATGACTACAAAGGTTTTGCAGAACTGATGATCTCTGGTAGAGAATTGGGGAACATTTTGACCTGTCCCCTGCACAGCATTCAACATATAATGTACCTTTTGTTGGGAAAATAAAGACTCTGCAGTATCTTTACTATTAGGGTGGTGAGGGATGGAATGGATGGAATGGGCTACCCAGGCAAGTTATGAGGGCTCCATCCCTGGCAGTGTTCAAGGCCAGGCTGGACGAAGCCTTGAGTGGAATGGTTTAGTGTGGGGTGTCCCTGCTTATGGCAGGGGGGTTGGAACTAGATGATCTTAAGGTCCTTTCCAACCCTAACTATTCTATGATTCTATGTGGGTGAAACCAGTGCTGATATTTGCTACCTATGTGAAAATTTTCCTAGGTTCTGCTGTACAAGGCTCTGAGGTTCCAAGATACTCTCACACACACAGAGCTGATGGGGCTGAGAAGGATTTCCCTGCTTGTGACAACTTCCAGCAAGCTAAGAATGCTACAGCACTGGATAGAGGATCTGAAGCCAAAAGTGCCTCCCTCTGGCTACCCATCCTGATGCTTCGGCAAGGTGAAGGAGGAGGAGCACAGCTGACTTGGAGGAGCTAGGAAGAGTCTTATCTGCAAGAGGGGAGTGAGGGGCTGAGGGAGAGCAGCCCGACCTGCAGTATAAATAAAAAGAAACATCCAATAAGGATGAAAGAGCTACAGAGAAGGCAGCAGTTAGTACAAGAAAAGGTGCAAAATGGATCAGCTGTGGAGACTACTAAGAAAAAAGTAAAAATCTAGACTGAAACCTGGTATTTCTCCATCATCATCATCAGCTGAACAACAAAACGTTGACTTCTCCCATCAGGGTCCCAGATAACCTCATAGTTTATCACTCCATTACTGTAATTGGTAAAGATCTCTGCTTTACATCTTAATTTTAGAGCTGTTAATGGAGCATGAAGGCATAAATTTAGTTCCAGATGACGGATTTTGGTTTAGCATTTTGCTGAATTTTAAAAGTGCATTTTTTAGGAAAAGATATGGTTGTCAAATCAAGTGCTACAAGAACTTAGTCTATGCTAAGATTAAAGGTTCTTGTACAGATTTAATCTGACATCCTCAAATATGTATTTTGACACTGTCTTCATTCTTTATGTATCTGAAAGTTACATGATCTCACACTATTATTTATATCGACTGACAATTTTTTTTAAGTTCATGTTTTTTCTGTATTTTCTAGAGTGAGGATTTTGCACAAATGTCATATAATATTCCAAAGGCATATTTGGTGAAAATGAGCTGCTGCTGCCAGGCCTCTTCTCTATCACCTTTCAAAAAAATAGTCCATGAACCTTTGTATTTTTCATGAACTCCAGAGCAAAAATAAAAACCCAGAATAAAACCTTTTATATTTTCTTTTTTTTTTTTTTTCAAATTATTAAAAAAAAAAAAAAAAAAAAAAAAAGACTTTTCTATGAGTGCAATTATTTGGAAACGATACGCTTTCAAGACTAGTCAAAAATTACAAGGCAAATAAATGGAAAATAGAAGTACTGTCTCCTGCCTCTTCGAAATAGATTTTTGTTAGCTTATCAAAGAAGCTGAGTATTTGCTGCCCTCAAGTGGTGTCGTAGTTTCTTCGTCCGACAGGCACTCAGAATGCTGCTTCATCTTTTTTATAGCCTGACTTCAGGGTTTGGGTTGTTTGTTTGGTGGTGGTTTGTTTTGGTTTTTTTTTTAAGGAAAATGGAAAGCTTGGGGCAAATAGAATTTAGGTTTCATTCAGAAAATATGGGGGGGTTAAATATATATTTTTTTCTTTAAATAATACAGATACCTGCATTGATGAAGCCTGATTTTGGATGTGCTTCATCTCTGTTCTACTGCATTGCAGAAAAGGAGAATACGGACATACACAACCACATAAAATGTGGACAACAAAAAGCCTTAATATTGCTGATCATTCTTTTGTGGCTTTGAGTTTTGGGCTATGAAAAACAAAGCAAGAAATATGGACTGAGAAACATGCTCTTGATTAAAGAGGTCTCTTCTAAACTACAATGAGGAAAAGTTGAGTTTGCTAGATCTTTATAGCAGATCATTCTGAATTACTGACAATGGGCTGAAAATGTCAGGGGAAAAGGGATTCCTATCACACTTCAAAGGTGGTGTATAACTGATTTAGCAGCTAATCCAGTTACTGCGCAAAGACAGCTGGATCAGATTCTCACTCAGCTGAAATAAAAAAGGATTGTATTTTCAGACTGCATTATGTGAGAAAACATACTTTTCCCAAGTATACTCCAAACAGAAACCTTCTTCAACAATGAAAATGCCTTCTTACCATCCACCTGTTTTTCCAAACCAGTGACAATTCCTATTTTCTGAAAAGTGGTAAGAACTCCCTGTACTAGAGTTTGTTTTCTTCACACTCTGCCTTCAGGAGTATTTAGGAACCACTGAACTTACCCTACTGCATCAGACTATTAATGTGTGTCATCAGACCATTCAGAGGGCATGAGTGCCAGGTCCCACGGTGGTATGTCGTACAGATACAAAGTAAACAGATGGTGGCTCAAGGATAATACGCACCCTTGGTTACAAGAAGATTCAACAATCAGAAAAAGAAAAAAAAAACAACCAAATTGAGGAATAGGAGCAGGATAAAATGAGTGGGGAGAGCAAGTTCTACACAGTTCCCTCTGTCTTTATATAATAAAAAACATCTGCATATTTGCATGAAATAACAGTTCTGGATGTATTTATGTTTTTCTCCCTCTCCAATTTTATCCTCATGTCCCTGTCCCTCTCTGACATATGTTGCAATCCCATTGTGAAACCAGTCATTTTCTGAAATGTTTGAAAATAGCAGGTGGGCATGACATGACATGACTAAACACTCATCATTTTGGACTGGCTCCAAAGGACATGTAAATTGCACATTAAAAGATAAAAAAATAAAAATAAGAAAGGAAAAGGAAAAAGGACAGTAAACAATTAAGTCTATTCTTCTAAGATAATGGATACCCTGAAATAGGATAACTGCATCCTCCGGACCCTCACCTGGACAGCCCCTGCTGCTGCCCTTCATTGCTGCTGGGAGCCTGGCTGGTGCCAAGGCAGTGCCAGGGAGAGGCCTCTGCTGCACTGGGGAACCAGCATGAGATGTAAAGCCTGATACAGCCAGCATAATAAACAGCAAAATGTTTCGTTAGTGTCCAACTGTGCTGCTGGTGCTGTAAGCTGAGAACCTTAGCCTGAACTGCCCTCTCACCTGATGTACCCCCCAAAGCCTGGTGGCTGGCTTGTTTGCAAACTCCCTTTCGCTTTCTGAAACTATACCATCATTTGTATTTATTCTTGAAGCCGTGCAAGAATACACATCCAGTCACAGAGTTGCCAGTCAGTCACAGCAATTACACTTTGGGTTTGCTGCATAATGTTAGCAACTGCTTCTTTTGCATTTTATTTCAGGCCACTGCAGCTCTGTTTCAGAAAACCCTGAGGTGAATGTTCCTGGCCCCTGTGAGTGCATCAGCACCGTAACAGCAGCACACGCCCATATCTTCAGCTGAGGGCTGCTGAGGACACAAGACAAACCTATTCCTAGGCCGTTTCCTGTAAAAGATTTCCTTTGATCCTGATCAGCTGTGTCTTACACATAGGCTACCTATGGCATCCACACTGTGCAGAACACCGGCAGTGTTTTAAGGGCTTTTACCAAGGGTCAATAATGAAGCCTGGGGTTTAGTTCATGCCAAGCAGAAAAGTTACAGAGGTCTCATATCTCACTGCACCCTACCTGGATACTGGATGCAGAGGAAGCATCTTGCAGCCCAGGCCAGTCACCCTGGGAACTTCTCAGTGCAGTAAGTTGTCAAAGCACATCCAGGGCAAACACCTGCATCATTTCTCCTAGGCCTGATCACACCAGATATCTATGCTGCAGTGGTCTTCTAGAGCCCTGACCTCAAGAAGCACAGGCAGATGATCACACAGAAATGGACACTATAATAAAAGAGCATGAAGACTAGGTTTCAGGTTCCCAGGTGGGAAAGCAGCAAAGCAGAGCCCAACTCAAGCCTCAGCCAGCATGTAAAAAACAAACAAAAGAAAAAACACACACACAGCAGAGAACTTTCTTCATAACACTTCCATCTGCTCACTGAAGAAGCTGGGAGTGTCATTTCCTAAAGATTTAACTTGCCTGAGGAGCAGTGTAGCACAACATGGCTAAAACAGAAAAGCCCATCATATTGTACAATGGGAAAATTTTGGCCATTTCATGAAGCAACCAAGTGGGATAACCAAAGGGTTTAACAGAATGCCCAAAATTCGTAATTTTGTGAAAACATCCAAACATTTATTCTAAATAAAATATAAACATCTAACCAAAATAAAAATACAAATATCTAACCAAAATATAAGCATCTAACTTATAAAGAGTCTTTTAACTCCAATATTTTATATTCTTATGACAGATTTTAAGATTATATAAATTTTTAAGTAACAAATTCCTTATCTTCATCACACCACACCTGGTTTTCTGTACTAGCAGATGTCATACAAGTATCAAAAATATGCATGCAGAAAAGAACCCAGCCTAAAATTCCATCCATGAAAGATCAGCATATTTAAGTCTCCTGAGTTGTAAAGAGGCAATCCCTCTCTCCAGAGATGTTTTCTTGTAAGGAAGCCCTCAAGACCTGCAGTGTTTAAGGAGAGTGCTCATGGAGGTGTCTGTATCACCCTGCTCTGTATCTGACCCCCAAAAAAATGTTTGTTTAAAGAGAGGAGTAATCACAAAGGGGTTTATTTTGGTTTAGTTGCTTGACCAATAATTGAAATAATATGTGCAACTGTAGATGAAGAAGTACATAATTAGGGATTTCCTACTAGTGCTATCAATGTTAAGCACCTGTCAGTCCAGGACAAGAAACTGAATACACAGGGAAACCTTTTTCTTCCTAAACCCTTCAGTTCTTAGTTCAGACATTGACAATGCTGTCACCCTAGAAATCCTCACACTGTATTCAGCATTGCATGGCATTCACTGCTTTGTATTCCTGCTCCTGTTTTTATTGTCACACCCACCATTCATACCGGTTTATTCCTGTGCAGTTTCAGCCCTTCTTCTGCTTTAGAAAGGAAGGAACTACAGAAAATAGTAGGTAAGGACCTTTTAATTTTTCCTACTATACTGTAAAACCCAAAATCAAACAATCTGGTGGAAGAGGCCACAAAACCAGTGTGTGTGTGTGTGTGTGTGTGTGCTCAAATGGAGGGCTAGTAGTACCTGCAGCATCTCTGTAAATAATTTCCCTGGTAAGAAGTGAATGTAGTTTCAGAGTCTATGTCTCTTTTATTATTCCCTAATAAATATACAAGAAACACAGCACCAATGGTCAGCCAGGTAGAACACACACCAAGTCAGAATTTATGATTAAACAGGAAAACAAAACAAACTTACATTTCGAGTCTACAAATCTGCTCAAGCATGAGTAATGATGATGAAGCCCATAAACAGACCTATTAATAGGGAGCAGGGCAGAGAAAAGAAAGGTGGAGTTTTTGCTGTCTTGTTGGGAAGAGAGAATATAAAAGACATATACTCTTACCAGGAATTAACACAAAGCCAGCTGTGAACTGCTATGACACCTGTGACAGACTAAGGCTTCAAAGAGCCCTTGAACAAGAAGTTAAGCAGCCAAATATGAGCTGCATGCTCATGTTACTGACCCAAGAACTCACACACCAACTCATAACTTGAGGATATTAAGGGTTCCTTAGTCAAGGAAAGGCACATTTGTGGCTCACTTATTCAGCAAGCAGAAGAGGTTCTAGTTCATAAAGAAGGCAGCTGAGATGCTAGGGAAAGGCACAGAGACAGCAAGAGGAGCTGAACTGTTGCAAGAAAAACTCATGCCATGCACAGACACTTGCACGGAACAGGGCAGAGGACCAGCGCCTGTCTGAGAGTGAGGCACCACAATACA
Organism: Agapornis canus; assembly: GCA_036873685.1. NCBI lineage: Eukaryota > Metazoa > Chordata > Aves > Psittaciformes > Psittacidae > Agapornis > Agapornis canus. The sequence goes on from JBAFWW010012486.1 coordinate 65,348, forward strand.
AAGCACAATCTGCAAAAAGCAATACAAAAAGTAAGGTGAAGAATACCCTGTCTACAAGCAACAGGGGCAAAGAGCCTCAATTGACCTCCTCTGGTCAGAAGAGGCAGACACAGGCACAGAGGCAGGGGACAGTTATCCTGAACCAACTATAACTTATTGGAAATCTTTCTTAACTCAGCATCCCCAGGCCACAGCCCCTTCTTTGGGTGTTTGGGGCAACCCATACCCAGAACTGCAATCCCAGGATTTTGTCCTCCAACAGCAGCAGTCCCAGATGTAAGCAACGGCCAGGATTCAGCACCAGGAGAGCCCCAGACACAAGCACTTCCCTACAGTAAAAAAAAAAGCCCACCCCTAGGACACCACATAAAAATAGGAAACCTGGGTCCAACTCTCAGATCAGTAAAAAGCTGTGTAACAGCAGGCAGCCACAACAATAGGGTTAGAAGTGGGGGTAACTGGGAAATGGAAACCACCAAGCTTGAGCACATAGGCAGTCTGTGGAAAATGCCAAAGACAGGGAGGGAAAAGAACCCAGCTACTCTGGGCTGGAATCATCAAAAGAAGCAAGATGCATCAGCAACGTGAAAAACCATGCAGTACATGTGTTCTGAAACAAACAGCAGTCAGTTCTCCCACCAGAAAGAAACAGACAGGCAACTGAAAGTCTCCATGCTGGAAAGAACAGGAAGATTTAAAAGCCCATAACTGGGGCAGAGTGAAAGCCCACATTCCTCAAGTCAGCACTGTGCCCAATTACCAGGCAGACAACTGCAAAGAGAAGTTCAGAGTACTGCAAAAAGAAGAATGGTGATTTGAGGTGTACAATTCTATTTATTCCTTGTCTTCATTTAAATACTGGTCTTACTGTTTAATAGTTTAATTATGGAAAACAACAGGGGTTTTGGATAGGACACTGAATGAGGACTATGGTTCAAATTTTTATCTTTTCTACTGTCTTGAAATATGACTTTGGCAAATGCTCTTCTTCTCTGCACTGCTATTTCACCACTTAAATCAAGCTATTCTTGCAACCTTAGATAAGAGAAATTTCCCATCAAGCCATCCCTTACTGTGAGTTTGTATCATGCTTAGTACAATGGAGCTTTGACCCTAACTTAGACCTCTAAATGCTACTAAACTAAAAAATGGTCACTTATGCATTTTACAGTGCCTGAATACAACTACTTCTGCTGATGAATCCTCACACTTCTGTAGAAAAAGTAGATTATTTTACTGGAGAAGGATTATTTGTAGAACAGGCAGAACCAGTCAGCTGATGTGACAGAATGCCACAACATGGGTTCTATCATGATTACATACATTAAAATAGTTTGTACAGATTTAGGAAAGAAACTAGAAGCAGATGCCTTATTCTTCTTCAACCACTGTGAGGCTAATGAGCCCAAAATGTGTTTGATTAAGGGTTAGTTTGCATTAGTACTCAATTGTTTCCAGAATTGTTGACTTCCTCATGGCAATAATACAACCTATGTACTGTTGACAGCGCATAAAAATTTATACTTACATAAAGTGATTCTCAAAGTCTGTTTCTACTGCAGAATAGAAACTGTTGATTTTAGCTGACAATGGCTGTAAGGAGGATAAGGAATGCCACATTTTTGCTGGGCCAAGGGAACCTTTGGAGATGGAAGGATGCCCTTTTCAGACTCCAAACAAAGCCAGCAGTATACAGAGTGAGGTGGCTGACAGCATGTCTCTGCCATGCATTGCAGGAGCATGCTACAGGACCTTGGGCTGGCAGCCTGTGCACAACACATGGGACAGGCACCAGCATATCCATCTTGTCATGGTACTGACTCTGGTCTCATTAGTCCTGTTGAGAGCCCCGGGACAGTGCAGGCTGATATCGCCTACAGGGTGCAATTTGCTGTCTGTGCTTCTGGACTGTTGTGGTGTATGGACACATATTCAGTCCCTGAATCTGCACTACTGCCTTGAGTTTTGCCACAGGCTGCTGTCATTTCAGCCTGTAATGGCTTTCCCATTGCAAGAGTGGGGCCCCAAAGTGCTCAATCACTATAAAGGATCACAGGGACCTAATCACTATAAAGCAAATTGATTTAAAAATCTAATTTAAAATATGCAAATCTTGGCCCAAATCTTAAATATATATATATATATGTATATTCCCAAATGTGTTAATTATTATTTTTCCACATAATTGTAGGAGAGAGAGTGCCAAGCATGAAAGATCAGGCAACACAGCCACACTGAAGGCAGAAAGTTCTGCATGTTCCACTAGAAGGGAAATTGGTTGGCACTTCTACAGCTCCACTCACTCGCCTTAGTGAGATCTCCTACATAAAGGTGTACAGTAACACTCCAAAATACCACCATGAGAGATGGGAAGTGGGGTAAGGAAAAAAATACACAAAAAAAGGTAACTGAAAACCAGATGAAAAAGCATTATCAAAACACCGTACATCGGTGGTTTCTGCTGTTACTACTCCTCTTACCTACCTGTGACACTAGGTAAACTGATTCTCATCTGTTCATTGTTAAAGAAAATTGACCACATTTATGGTCTGCAAAATAGTTACCTTCTCATAAATTAGGCCACTGTAAGGTATCTCACTTTTTCCCCACTTTGGAGTTCACTTCTCTGTGTTAAATGGCTTATTGATACAAGGCAACAAATGCTCTATTTCACACCTTGCCTAGATCACAGGGTGAGGGAAGAGGGACAGGTGTTAGAGATTATGGACTGCAGCAGAGGTCAGAGACATGCCTTGATAACAGCAGAAAGCATATTTCCAGCTATGGCCCAATAAACAGAAATATAAAGAGTATTTTTGACATTGTGGATACAATTTCAAGTCACCGTTGCATTTCTTTTAAAAAAATCAATCACATAAAACTCAAGAGACCTCAACATCTGCCAAGGATTGATTCACTGTGTGATTGCAACCAAGTTACTTCCTTCCAGGTGCTTCTGTTTGCTTTGTCTTACCCATTTAGTTCTTTGGGGTAGGGAATATTTGTCTGTGTTTGCACAGAAACTAGAACAAGGGCACTCCAGTCTTGAGTGATATCCCTTGCTGATATTTTAATAATGACATCTGAAGATTCATTCAGAGCAGATGGCCTCAGTCTTAGACTTCAAATAAGCAAGAAAGTGAAGCATTTGTTCTGGTTAAAAGCACTTTGGCTACATACAGGACTCTGAATTCATAAGCAGCTCAACAGAACCAATTTAACCCCTGATAGCCCCTCAGGTGAGAATGCAAGCTGCTCTAATAAAGTGGTTACAGCACTTCCTTCCAGACAAAAGCAGCCAGCTCTCCTACCTACAGTGATTCCTTACCAGTCTGCCCAAAGCAGAGCTGACCTACAAATGCTGCTGACCTGGGGGCCAGCAAGAGAGGAAAGTGGCTCTGAAGTGGCTGCATGAAAGAAAGGCTAAAAGAAAAGCAGAAACAAGCAAGAAATTAAAAAAAAAAACCTCCAAAAAACCCCAAACAACCCCCCACAAGTTTAAAAAAAAAAAAAAACCACGAACAAACCAAAACACAACCAACCAACCAAATCAAAACATTAAAAGAGGAAAATAGTGACAATATAGCGTTAAGGGACTCAGAGGACAATCAGAGAAAGTTATTTTTCCTGGAAGAGAAAGAATAGGAACTACTTCAAAGTACATACTTAAACAATCATTCAGTGCACCCTACATTTAGTTGCTTTTTGCAGTTGTCAGGCCCACCTGTTTTACCGCCAATGGAAAAGTGCTGGGATCTGCAACACTTCCTAGTTATAACATATTTTACCCTTAGATTGCAGTTGTAAGGTTTTCCTTATTTGCGCCCCACAACCAATTCTTTATAAAGTGTGCAATATAAACTGTTATTCATTTAAAAGTGCTGGTTGACCAATGACCACACATGCAATAAAAAAGGAAAATAAATGGTGTGCTGTTACAGAGCAATTGTCTATTTAAAACCTAGGCTGAGAAGTCTAATTAATCTCCACATTTTCAATAGACTTCCTTGTATAGATCCCACTAGTTGTTCATTCCTCATCCCAAAGCAAATCATGTATCCATTTCACTTAATTTCTTCACATATTCATTTCAATACTATTTTTTCACTTCTGACACTTTTTTTCAAGTGATGTGAATTGTACCATTTGTTCTGCTGACCTTTACAAAAGTGAGAAGAACTTTCATATTTACAAATCTCCAATTAACATTCAAAATGCCTGTGCCACAGTTCCTATAGCTATGTAAATGCATCTGAGAAGATTAAATGGTCTAGTTAATTTGCTGATTCCAGTGAAATCATTCAGACCTACTTGAGGTATCTGCATTTAAACCAAGGCCTATAAGGATACTGGGGAGGGACTCTACATTAGGGACTGTAGTGATAAGACAAGGGGTGACAGGTTAAAACTTAAACAGAGGATGTTTAGATGGGATATAAGGAGGAAGTTCTTTCCTGTTAGGGTGGTGAGGCACTGGAATGGGTTG
>JBAFWW010012488.1:0-10429 GCA_036873685.1 Agapornis canus
CTCCTCCCTGGCAGAGCATGAGGCTCACAAAGTCCTTGGTCAGAGTAAACATTACCTAGCAACAACTAAAAACATCGGTGTTAGCAGTTTTGTTCCCAGTTTAAGTCAAAACACAGCACTGCACCAGCTACTAAGGAGGAGAAAAACTGACTGTTATTGCTGAACCCAGGACATTATGACATACGATAAACCAATTTATATGGAATATGCTCTGGTGAATTAAAACTTGTGCTGCAGGTACAAATCTGTGAGGAAAGACAGATTTTCTACAAAATCTATCACAAACATCTTACTTCTCTATTATAAAATACTGTTTAAAACCTGCCATAACTTCTGGTTTGTTTTTGCCTTAAGAGGGAAAAAGTGGGTTTCTTTCAGTGGAGTACAAATCTTGAGGTAATTACATAAAATATGCCAACTCATCTTCTGTATTTTATAAGCCTCTGAGCAATAAACTTTTTTGGTTTATGGTGAATTTTGTCTAATTAATGCCTGGAAATACAATTATTTTTAGAATACATTTTAGAACCAATGTATTATTTTTATAAGCAATATGCAACTGAGACCAAATTTATACTTCTCCCCCAATATGGAATTAATGTGCTTCACTGCTCCACATTCAGATTTTCAGCATGAGGTAGTGCATTAGTACTGAACCATACTTGTACTTGACAGGGGAGTAATGCAATCTAAGGAATAACGAATCTCCTTTTGGGAAGAGGAGCAGGTGAACTTAAGAGTATTATAGCATATGCAATATCCATATGATGGAAGATCTTTTCAAGGTAGGAATGTCAATCATGTACGCATACTACAAAACTGAATTTTTAAGGGTTAAAAACACAGTTTATTTCCTTTCTCTTGAGCATTGCAGTAAAATTAAAATTATCTACAAAGACAACAAATTAGGAATACAAAACTACATGTTGCTGAAAAAATAGGACCATTTATGTGCAGAAGATGAAATTTCAGTATGAAGGGTAAACAACACAGTTCCACAGAAGACAAGGTGGCCTACAGGCCTCTGTTAGTCTTCCATTTCTCCTATAATTATTATTCTGGAGATTTCAAGTGTTGTGACAAATATACCAGGTATCTAGCTTTCTTCTGGTCTGTGTTACATCAGAAAAAACGTCTGACTTTTGGATTATACATATCAATATCAGTCAACATAAGTAGTTCATTTTTTATACAATTTATGCTGCATAATGACATATATTCTGACAAGCAGAAACCACAAACATGCTTCTTACTCCAAAAGTATCTCACCAATACAGTTACAAGATTTTTTTAAATACAAACTCTTATTTCTGCCATAAGTTCTTTTTGAGTAAAATAAAAGAAGACACAACTGCAGTATACATGGACAGCATCACAAGATACATGCCATAACTGATATAAAACGGATGTTATGTTCCCTTGCTTGACAAACTCTGGGTATGGAGTTTCATTAGCCTGCACAGTTGAATTTTCACTCCTGAAATATCCTTAACTCTTCTCTGCCATCTTTTCAATTTCTTAAGGGGTTTGCTTGTTGCTTTTGTTTTCTGTTAATGAGCAGATACTACAAATGGGTATGTTATGATACTGCTCTAGTAAAGTATGGCTCTAGCAAAGTTATCTACAAAAATCAGTATTACTTTCCTAATTTCCATCTACCATCCTTCAGCTTGTACATCACATACTTACAGTCATGTCAGAGGATCACACTGAGTTATCCAGCAGAAAGATAACAATCTGCCTCATCAGGTGAAAACACCTGACTGAACTCTTAAGGTGATGAGTAGACCAGAAAGGAAAGGAAAGACTACCAAGACATCTGAGAAGTTTATTTCCTTTACTGTCATCTATACCCTTTATGGACCAGCCACAGGAAAATGCAAGATCTGGACTTCTGCTCTTAGTCACTGTTATACTAAAATGCAAATATCTCTGCCTAGGTCTTCTGTGGTGCTTCTACCCCATCTCTTTCAGATGCTCTACATTAGACTCACACTGAAATGGCAATCGTGCCTACACTGCCTCTCCTAATTCAGTTGTTCTGAAAGGATTTCCTGAACTGAAGCCAAATTGGAAAGTTACATATGGCACCTCAGGCCTTGCCTATAACTGCAAGAAAGTTTTAATATATGTCCCCCAAATTTGAGCACTTGCAGACCAATGCAGTTTGTAAGGAATGGCTTCCAACTGCCTGGGTCTCAGGTTTTTGTTGTGAGGAACGTATATAGATTGCTTTGTTCAGATTCACTTCCTCCTAAGAGGCTGACTTTCACATTACCCTGGGGTTTAAGCAACAGGAAAAATCTGGTAGCAAAATTACTGGTAACAAACCGTACAGGCCACATGGCCTATCCATGATTTGATTTTCAGTACATGTTAAAGTCGAAACATTACTTTGCATAAACAGACCAATCCAAGATCCTAGTCTTTGTGACCACCACATGCAACTTCAGTGTGTCAAAGTTTCTGACTTCCACAGTCTTTCTTATAGTTGTAATTTTCATTTGGGGTTACCCAGTTTTCTATAAGCCTTTATCATCTGTGAATATATGTAAAGCAGGTTAAGAAATAAAATTACTATGTCAGTTGCTTTTTAATATCAGTTTCTGCCACAAATAAATGCACGATAAAAGATCTTGACTCAGTTCACTAAAAATTACCTCTGTGATGGTCTGTTCTTTTCGTCTCAGTCAGCCCCTGGTTTTGATCTTATGTCATAGATCACATGATCAAAGTCTCTGGCTATGATAGAATCCCACCAAACTACAGGAAATAACTGACTGATATGAAAGCCCATGATTAAGAAGTAACAAGATCTACTTAGTCTTCAAGGAAAGATAGGAGAAAAAAGTTACCTTCACTTTTTGATTTGCTAAATGTGTACACACACAAAAAACCATAAAAACACTTTACATGACACAACAACCAATATTCTTGTATAATTAGGAAGAAAAAAACCACTGACTTCTGCTGCCTTTCAATTATGGCACATTATATGTGGGAGACTACTGACAAAGTAAATCCCTGCAGGGAGGGATTTGTAAGAAATTCCCATTACAGTCCATTGTATACTGCTGTTCATGCAGAGAGGGATTTCCTAGAGTTGACATAAAACTACATTTACATTTGGCTGCCACGGGCATAAGTGTTAATTCATAAAAGTGATAGTTTATTTGGTTGTTTAGTTTGTCAGAAAGGTACAGCTATATTACTTTCACTGTGAAATATAGCAATTATAGCTCACTATTACAACTGAAGGTCACAGCTATTTTAAGTAAAAACAAATAGAAAACAAATAGAAAGAATATGCAACTGACATGAATTTTGTTAACAACACTTGTTTCATTTGCAGTCCTTATAATCATCGATTACAATTTGTTCAAACCATCTCAGGGTTGGAGAGTACTTGGCAAACATTTCCACCACCACACTGCGCTTGCATGAAACCACATTTTCCTCTTGTGTCAGATAGAGGAAGCCTGGATAAATGTAGCTCAGCCATTGCCTGTTGAATTCAAAAAGCCAGAGTCTGTAGGAGGAGGTTTTCTATGTATGACCCACACCAACAAAGCACTTAGGTATGCACCTTACTTAGAAGTAGGTCTTACTGTTGTTTAGAGTGGCACAGCAACAAAGCTGCAACTGTAATGCAAGGAAACCAACATTCTCCCCCAGCCTTTCTGCCCCTGCTATTTTAATTTCATTCAGTCATTAGCATCATTTGTAGCCTTCCAATGAAGGGCAAAATGCTAATGTCAGCAGGAATGGGAGTCTGAGACTGAAACAAAAAGTCAGGATTGGCTGCTGAAGCTTTGAGACTTGGATTATTCTTTTTCTTATTAATTTCTTTTGCCAGCCTTTCCAGTGTTTTCAGAGCACAGGCTTCCTATATCCTGGAAACATTTTAAGTCTCGCTGATTCTTCTTCATCTGGCCAATTAATTTTCAGCATCTAATCAAGCAAGTTATATGCTAATAATACAAGACCACTTCTCTAGCAAATCTACTTTTCTTCAGTCCTGGGGAATATAATATACTGCACAACAAATAGGAAGTTTAGAATGTGATGCTTTCTCATTCTTTTTGGACTTTGGATGCTTCAGATTATATAATAGCATCACATACTCTAGCTGTTCCTTCAAGCATTTGAAGTACTTCAGGCAAACTAGCCTGACAAACTCCAGTGAAAACACTGTAAATTGTCTTCTTCCTCAAACTTTTCTTCCATTATAGAAATGGCATGAAAAAATCTGACATTGCCTTGAGCCTAAAAAACTAAAGAAAGCTCCTCCAGAAAATGTAAATTAATTAAAACTGGTTAAAAATCCTACATCTGGACATTTCCCCTAACACAAAAGAATCCACTACAGATGCTGCTATCATTACCTATTTAACAGGAAAGGCACCTAGGCACAATAATGATTTGCAACAGTACAGTATCTTTAAATGTATCTTGGGGTTACAAAATCCTATTGTCCTTCAGAAAATAAGTGAAAATATCTAATGTCAATGCCATTTTTACTTCTCAATATATGTTTGTTTAATTATTACTTACTGACTTCACAAATCTATAATCCAGATAATGAGACTTTGGACACTACAGGTAGAAAATTCTAGGTCATCATTCTGCAGTGCCTTTGGGAACATGACTAAGTACGAAGTTCATGATTGTCATTGTTAAATTTGTTCATTTGACTGTCATTGTTCATTCATGTGATTGTGTCATTGTTCCATTGTCTGTCTCCTGAAGAATGCTCTGGGGGTCACCATCATCAGGGGAAGGCTACAAAGCAGTCAGCATTTCACAATGCTTTTCAGAGACCAAGAGCCAAGACTGAAAAGCAGTGAATGGAAAGTATCAGGGGAGGGAAGCAGGGCTTGTAATCGGGAGCTGTAAGACAGAATCTCCATCCTGGCATGAGTCTTTATGAAGGGAGTCCAACCAAGACTACAGCCAAGCATCACATACATGCACACGGCATGTTGAAGGCTACCTTTTTTAACAGTAGAGCAGGGTGATGAGGAAGCAGAGGAAATAACAGCTAACAGAGCAAAAACCTATTTCCATTCCAATTACCTGGTCAAAGCACAGAAGAAAGGTTTTTTATTCACTTAAAGGGGAACCCTGAGAAATTTGAGATGACTTCTGCCAATACAATCAACCTTCTGCTCACTGCTAAACAACAGAAGGAGAATTGTGGTATCTGCAGGGAGGAAATGGGATGGGGAAGAAAAATAATGAGACATCCTGCATAGGAATGGAATTTTCAAGTTTGCAATAGGGATTTCAAAGTCTCAAGGTGAGGCAAAGAAACTAATCCTGTTACCCAGGAAACTACACTATACTTTCCTGCAGGGAGTCATACACATTAATGCATTGCCTAAGGTTCTCGTTGGATGATGGTCCTCCACAATACCCATCCTTTTGCAACAGAAAATGTTCTGTAACCTTCTCTAACATGTTAGAAAGCACACAGCAGCACACTGTAGGTTTAAGAGCATTCTCCACTGTGGCATCAAACCCATCTCATAAGGGATCTTCAATGTTTGCAGATACACTAGATAGACAACCATTAACATCGCCCCACCTAGGGACATTAGATAAAAATGCATTTGAGCAACAGCCCTGTCCCAGCTGGGCATGGTGTGTTCATTTGGATTCTGGCCAATGTCTAAAGCGCTAAGGTCAAGATCAAGACAGTGGCAGAATGAACACTGCATGGCTTCCTGACAGGAGCAGCCTGCAGAAACCCTAAGGTCTTGCAATAAGGACATAAATAACAGGTTTAGTATACACTGTGAGGGAGAAGCTTCAGAAACAACTCAGAGGACAGTGCAAACCTAGCCACTGACTTCTGTGAAATGTTATGAATGATACCTCACAACATACAAAAGGATTTTTGATACCTCAGACAAGGACAAATGCACAAGGAAAAGGCAACTGAAATTCTCCATCACCCGATCATGCATTTTAGTGTTGCCAGTCAAAGGACATTTGAGTATGACCCAAATATTAAAATCCAACAAAATATTCTAATATTTTGAGTTTGCATTAGTTCAATGCCTGGAAAACAGGCTATTCTGTCAATTTGAGGGTTGATATTCAGGTGACATAGGTAAAGGTAATATATGAATATCTGCAGATTGGCACATAAAATAGGATTAGCAAAACAGAGAAATTGACCCATCAAGAAAACTGATACTCTTCCACAAGTCAACCTCCTAATAAAGTAGTTGAGAAAGCTCAGAGTAGGTTTATGCTCTATGCAGGAAATTAGCCCACTGACCTTCTATCTGGGATCATCAATGCAAAAGTAGAGTGTCATAAAGGTCAGCGATTACACATATGCACAGCAGCTGCATTATCATTCTTTGTGGCTGTTTCCCAGCATAGGAAGAATTAAACTGTACAGCAATATGAGAGCTGTAGAACTGTAGAAGGCTACAATTACAAAAATGTCTGTTGGTTTTAATGCTTAAAACAATCAAATAATTATTGCATTTTGAGTTTAGAATAATAAACTGGTGATTTAAGTTATTCCACATATATTTTTTTAAAGTTTGATATTAAAAATGAATAATTAACATAAATGCAGCAGCAATTACTTTTCTGCCTCTCACATTTGCCATATTAATTTATGAGACCCAACAGTGTAAAGTTGTAAATACAATCTCATATCATCTTTCTGATCAACATCAATCTGATAATGTGCTATTATACAAGACACAATCAATATAACAGGGAATTCATATAGAGATGTTTATTGCTAGTTACCAGTCACTCTATTGATATTTTAAATATATAATTAGAGCAACAACTCATTTGCCTTTCATCTTAAAAGCAGAAAGCTTCAGTCCTTAGGTTCAGACTTCCAGATGTAAAAGCTGTAACTTTGTTCTGACAGAACTCCTAGAAGAAAAATTTCTAAGAGCAATTTCCCCACTCACTTTACAGTGACTTGAATCTACTCCAAAATTCTATCCTTTTAAAAACTGTTCAAATTAAAAAGCATAAAGAGACATTTCAACAGTGTTAAAGAAATATGAAGTTGAGCACTAAGTGAAAACACATTCTCATACTGTCCATGCTGGAAGGATTTGAATAACATGTATTTTTACGTCTCTTCATACCATGGATCTTATTGAGCAAGGTATTTATGCATGTTTCTAAGCTCATTAAAGGCTTACTCACTGGTGAGCTCGTTGTATTTCAAGATGTGCTTTGTTCTTCATGCCATGATTCCTTTAGAGTTGTACTTTATAGATAAAATATAAAAATTACAGCATAAGTATTCTAATAGAATGCTTCATCTGTGACACTGACAGTGTAAGGTGTTTCAGAAAACATAAGGAAGTCTCAAGGGGAAATTTCCTCCAAACTCCAGGCAGTTAGCAGATGTCATTTGTACTCTTCAAAACCAATCAAAGCTAAATTATCTAATTTCTGAAACCTATCCGATGTTTTCTTGGCTGTTTCATTTTGCCTTCAAAACCACCCTTTCGGACTATATCTATAAACCTGATCAAGTTTAAATTCCCTTAGTTAGAACTGATGAATTTTAAATGAATGAAGAAATAAATAAATCCCAAACCCCCTAAAGAATCCTTAAGATCTAGATTTAAGGAGAGTAGAAGAGGAAAGAAAAAATCTACACTTGTGTGTTCTTTCTGGAAGGGAAAGGTCTTGGCCTCTCCATAGAGCATAAACAGTTATTATCATAAATAAAAGTGGGAAATGCTGTAGAAACTGTGTAATTTATTGGAATGGCAGTAGGTACATAGCAATAAGCAGATAAAAAACACCTTAGGACTACTGAAAATGTAAATCACATAAACACCCTAGACTAAAGCTTCAAACTGTACTCTAATTCTTTCCTCAGACTTTATGGACAACACCTTTAAAATCTCTGTTATTTACAGAAATTCACCATTTTGCAGTCTTTCACACTGTAAATACAGGTGATGATTGAAATTCAAACTTCTTTGTACCAGTGGATCACAAGTAAATATCTAAATATTTTGAGGACTATCCCAAATTCAATGTTGGCATAAAAAGTTCCAAATTTTACTGCTGAGTATCATTCACTCGATGTATGGAGAAAACTTCACTAAAAATGAACCTGGGCCACAAACCATGGAAGCATATTCCTTTCCTAACTTACTACCACATACATTTATGTAAGTTTTTATACTGGTTCTGAATTCAGGAGTTCATGTCTTACTAGATTTTTGGAAGGTATTTATGGATGCTCTGACCTACAGAATTACCAATACTATATGAAAGGGAGGTGTGAGTTAAGGGACATCAAGAATTATCAATCACACAAAAATTAGATGAGCCCTAGAAATAAGAAACACCTGGTGTAAAAGAGCAATAGTGAAATGAGCCAAGGTACATAAAACATCTGCCTGTGGAAGTTGTGATCTCTCTCAAGCCTTGCCTGGGAGCCCATTCAAAGAATTTGAGCAAAGACAAGCAAGAGAAGTTATTCATTCTCATTTGACCTACTTCATCTTCTAATTAGCATTTGGAAATTGGCTGGAAAAAGTCCAATTTCTTGCCCAGTAGATGCTCTTCAGGTATGTTGACTGCCTTGGGTTAACGCCTGGGAATACGGCAATCTGTACTAAGTGATTTAGGAATACAAATCTCACTGTAATTAAGTGGAATCCAAGTACCTAAAAGCTAGGGACTTTTGATAATCCCAAATGTTACACTATACTGCAAAGGATGACATGAAAATGCTGCCAATGTGACTCCAAAGAACAGTAAGTAAACAAAGGGTAGATATCTTGCTCTCCCTTTCTGCTTTTCTGCAATAACAGGTCATCAAATATGAAAGATTAAGAGCTTTTTAGACAGGAGAAACAGAATAAACTAAGAGAAAATAAATACTTATAAAATCAATTGTAAGATAAGTACTTTTAAGAATGTTTTAATTTGGGAGAAAATAGGCAATAGCAGGTGTATTAAAAGAAAAAATACAAAGCAAAGTTAAAGGATAATGAAAACTTTGGTAACAAATACCACAAAACAGTGGCAACTCAGTCAAGCTACACTTCTGCTTTTCTGTAAGGAAAAATGTTGAAGTAACAACAATTTGCCAAAATGTTAAATGAACTCCAACTGTCTGCTCTGCAAACCTTAATCTGAATGAGTAGCCTGAGGCATGCTATCAAGTCTGAAAAAGCTCTAGTTGAATGAAGTCTCAACTGACCCCTGAGAATCAGTTCAGCTGAGAAGCAACAACAGAAAATATGTGCAGAAATGTATTTTGACACATTTTCCTGAAGGTGGATGATTTATTTTTTTGTGCCTTTTTTTTTTTTTTACCAAAGACATCCCAGTGCTCAGTCAGGATGAACATGTCCATAAGGGTTTTTACAGTTTCAGTCTCAACAAGTAGCTATTGACTAACGGCAGTGTGGATGCCACCTCCCATTAATGGAATACAGGTAGGTAGCATTAAATAATTATATTTTCACACTGAAAAAAATAGGAATGCTGTAAAGTCAAACAACAAGTGGACTGTAATTCTGATGGTACTAGTCATGAAGTTTAAGCTTGATTTTTAACAGAAAGGTAACTCTATTCTTCCAGTTTGATTAAACAGTGTAAAAAAGTCTCTTCTGCAGATAGAGAAGTGTTTTCTACCGAATCTTATCCATTGTTCTGATGGAGGCTGAGGATTTGACATCAGTCCTCTAGTTAACCAAGTCATTAAACTTTACTAGAAACTTCAGGGATGAAGTTCTTCCAACTGTTCTTAACATCAGCATGTGCAATGGAATCAAAATGAAGGAGATTCCCCAGTTCCCTGAAAGTTTTGTGCTTGAAACAAAACTGATGAAATTTTCTTAGCATCCCAACCATATATAATTAACACAATTACAGGTTAATCATATTCAATTGCTTCTCCTATTCTCAGTGGCTGTTGTATGATATTTGAGAAAATGTGATTTTAGAGCCTATTCCCATAAGCACAAATGTAAACACTCACCTCAGTTCCATTTTCCTCTATAGCAATAAATACATGTGTATCGATCTACCCACATGCATCCACCTGAAACTAAAGCCACTAATTACATTCTAAATGTGTCGGGAAGTTTGGGTTTCAGTTATGGGTTCTGCCACAAACGCATGATGTGCTTTAAAACCCTTGCCTGAAAGATAGTGAGTGAGCAGAAGAGGTACAACTGAGTACCATTTCTCATAAATTAATCAAAATTAAAAAGAAAAAAAATATTTTTAAACTGTGGTAAACTCTTCCACAGAATCTCTTGTACTCATCCCTCAGACATTTTTTCTGCATTTCCCCCTCAAAGAATACTTTAGGTACACTCAGAATCATAGAACAGTTAGGGTTGGAAGGGTCCTTAAGATCATCTAGTTCCAACCCCCCTGACATAAGCAGGGACACCTCACACTA
>JBAFWW010012489.1:0-27931 GCA_036873685.1 Agapornis canus
GGGGTTGGAACTGGATGATCTTAAGGTCCTTTCCAACCCCAACTATTCTATGATTCTATAAATTCCCTTTTTAACAGTTGACTTCTGCTTTCACTGTAGAAGTGACAATTCCCAATTTCCATAAAGACACATCTAGAAAACTATGCAGAACATAGTTTTATGCACTTTTATAACAGAGTTTTACCAGTGAGACGTAAAACAGGAAAACCTCGCTAATTATTGCTCCTCAAGTAAATTGAAGTCTTTCATTTCAAAGAACATAAGCCAGAAAAAAAACCCTCAACCCCAGAAAAAAATGCATACAGGTGCAATGTAACAGGGAGCCCCACACTATTAGAAAAGCTCATTAATAAAAGAGCATGATACATTTTTAAACACAGCTTTTGGGAGGATGGAAGCGGGGCCACTGTACCTGTGGCACAGGTTGCTGCATATATCCCTGCTGTGGAAGTACTTGCTGGTTGGCAGGGTGGCTAGGTGCTGAGTAGCCTGGAGCAGAAACTGGCTGGCCAGAGGGTGGTGGAGGTGGAGCAGCTGCAATGATATAACCAGACTGCTGTGGGGGCTGGAGGACTACAGTGGACTGGAACATAGCAGTATGAGGTTCAGCTGGATCAGCAGGTGGCTGGCGGGCAAGACTCATATGGCTGAACTGTGATCCTAGGTTGTCTTGCTGTAATAGGTAAAAAGAAAAGAGGAATTACATTCATAGATGTACATCTGGGGAGAGGGAAAGCCAGTAACTCAGTAACTTTCATATTACTTATTGCATGTCTCAAATTACAGCACATCAGTAGCATCAGCCAAAAACAACAGCAAAGAACAAGATGCAACACAGTCATACTTCATCTTCAGGGTTGACAGCATGAGAGAACGTCCACATTCGGATACGTCACTCATTTTACTACAAATACTCAATTTTTGGATTACATTTGCCTCTATCTACTTATAATGAGAATTCAGATGTCAAAAATAAAAGTCAGGATTTATGTCACCAACATTTTCTGACTGGACTCCATGTGAAAACTAACCCCTGTTAAAATAGCAGAGGCCATTAGTACTGCTGAAGTAGTTTTTCTCTTCAGGAGTGTAAGTTAATGAGGTTCTAATCCTGAATAACAAGGTACGTTCCTCTAACTTGGTATCATACTGCGTGCAAGGATTTTTTTTTTTTATAGCCTGAAATCAAGTAATTGCTCCAAGAAATGTATTCTAGTGGTTACCTACTACCTATATTTTATTAACATCTGAAACTATGATAATGACTGCCCGAAACACTGAAGGAGTCCTGTGAAATTTGAACCGTCTATTACTATAGCCCCAAGCTCATTTTCTTTACAAGCAATTCAGCACCAATTTATCAACATCCTGGTAATAAGAAGTGATCACTAGTATTGTAATGTTGTACTAAACAAGAAGATTTGGTTCATACTTCAAAAGTGGACTCTCCAAACACGGAGAAACACCAAAGAACACTTGATCCTCTCTTAGATCATCCTGAAGAAGAGAGGAGTTAATCAACACTAAGTGTAAGCTCTGTCTTTTACTGGTTAGCTACGTTCACATTTTATGGTGAAATTTTAGTTCCAGGCTTTCTTAACTACAACTGAAAATATGAATTTGCACCTGAAACTTTATTTAGAATATCTTTACAGCTTAAAAAGCCCCATTTTCATTAGATCAACAATCTAACTTTGCCTTTTGCATTTCATTCTTTAATGATGCCTATTAATGCAACTATAATGTTTTTTTCTACACTGGATTTTACATTCTGCTTTTCATAGTACCTAGTTTATAGAGGAGATACTGATATTTAATTGTGAGTTAACATTTGCTCTAAAAATGTCCAAAGGATAAACCCAAACAATACACATTTATTTCTGTTACACTACCAACCATAATAAAGTCTGATCTGGTCAGTTTGTGCTATAGTGATAAGCACAGTACGAGCATAATTAACCACTAAAATAGGGTATTGCCAAGAAATGGGTAAGGCAAACTCGTCTGGTATCAACTACAGTTGTGTTGCACTTAGATTATGAACCAAAACCATCAATCCTTTAACTATAATACTTAAGTTACCATTAGCAGAAATAAATTTTTGAAACTGCCAGCACACTTAGTATCTGAACCCACCTCCTCAATGTGAAATGCTCCGAAGTTATGATGTTCATGGAAAGACTTTCATTCTCTGCTTTAACAGCCACATGCCTGACAATGATTGTGAATCACAGCAGGTAACAACTGAATTAGCTGCTACTAACAGCAGTTCAGTCATATGCTAAACTTGCACAGGAAGGTCATACTGGCTAATTAAACATTCCCATTTCATTGCTAATAAAGTAAGAGTTATACTGACTGCAGTCCACACATACTCAAACTCCAAGAAATAACATTGCTAATAAAAAAACCACACCCTCCACAACACGCAATTCCTTTTAGTGTACCTGAAGTACAGGTAACAGTTACAGTATAGTTTCAATTATACGCAGGCTACTGAATTCAGAGAAATATCTATTATTAGAAGACATTTCTGATTAATGTTGTAAGAAATAACAAAACAGAAACTCTGAATACATACTAAAATATCTATTGGATAACACTGTGGTGGGTTAACCCTGGCTGTCCCCTAGGTGCCCACCAAGTCCCTCTTCACACCCCCATCATTAGCAGTACAGGGGAGGAAAATAAGATGGAAAGTTCACAAGCAAAGAAAAGGACAGGGAGATTGCTCACCAATTGCCATCACAGGCAAACAGACCTGACTTGAGGAAGATTCATTTAATTTATTGCAAATTGATAAGAGAGCAGGAGAGTGAGAAATCTAAAATAAAACCAGTTTCCCCAGTCTCCCTGCTTCTTCCCATGCTCAGCTTCACTCCCAACTCTTCTACCTCCTCTCCGAGTGTCACAGGGGGATGGTGATTGCAATTAGCTCTTAACACTTCACCTCTGCTGCTCCTTCCCTTCTCAGAGTCTTCCCCTCCCACAGGAGATAAGTCTTCCATGGACTTCCCCAACATGAGTCCTTCCCACAGCCTACAGTTCTTCATGAACTGCTCCAGAGTGGGTCCCCCATGGGGTCACAAGTCCTGCAGCAAACTTGCTCCAGTGCAGGCTCCTCTCTCCACAGGGCCACAGGTCCTGCCAAGAGCCTGCTCCAGTGTAGGCTTCCCATGGGGTCATAGCCTCCTTTGGGCATCCCCCTGCTCTGGGTCCTCCATGGGATGCATGTGGAGATTTGCTCCACAGCAGACCTCCATGGGATGCAGGGGAATCTCTGTGCTGGTGCCTGGAGCACTTCCTCCCTTTCCTCTTTCTGACCTTGGTGTCTGCAGAGCCGTTTCTCATTCCTTTTTCCTCACACAGCTGCTGCACAGCATTTTTCACCTTTTCAGAAATATGTTATCACACAGATGCCACTGGTGTCAATAGCTGACTCAGCTCTGGGCAGTGAAGGGTTTTGGAGCTGCTTGAAATTGGCTGTCTGACACATCTCCTGCTCTTTTCTTGCCCCATTGCCTGTGCTACCAAAACCCTGCTAGACAAATGTATTCATTAGAGCATGAAAGCAGTCTGGAGAGTTGGGAAAGCCTCAACTTTAGACCTGGACTCTAGTTTAGTTCTGCCTTAGATGACTCTTCTCATTTACTAGGTTTCAGTTCCAATTTGTGTGGTTTTTTTTCTGTTTTGGGTTTTAAGCACAAAAGACTAAGATATTTGATTTCCAGCTTCTATTTATGAAACAAGGGATGCTAGTGAGGTAGGAGGGTTGAAAGTTCTGGCAAACAGGATAGAAAAAGGCAACCTCAAAAAAACCAGAACAGCTGACCCCTCAACATGTATTAGTGTTCAGCAGAAGAAAAAGTAGACAAAGAAGCAACAAGAAAGGATGGAAAGGTTAACCAGAGACATAAAACGGGTACTGACTGGCTAACGAAACAATGGTATTTGAAAGCTGCTCCTTTACCAATGAAAATAATATATACCTGAATACAGAGATATAGATAAGCCTTATTGGTATGACTTTTTGCTGAACTTGAAGTAAACACATTAAAAACCTCAGGAACTATTTTCCCCTTCTTAGTAGCATTTCACCGTGATTGAAAAGGTAGCCAGTCATTACACTCATGTCACACACCATTACAAACAACCAAGCAAAGGTCAGCATCCACTTAAGATTAACCCATGCAAGAAGGAGATGATCAGAAGATATAATACCACAGAATATTGCTGTGTAGAGGAGACTGGCAGGAGCGGGGGTGGATAAGAGACTGCTGAGTACTGGACAGGCTGGGAAGAAGGCTGCAGAGGCCGCATAGGCTGAAGAAAGAACATGTTTATAAACATGGTTAACATCAGAGTAAGAGAAGAGAAAACAAAGTCAAAGTCTTTTGTAATAGAAAAAAGCAACTATGCTCCATTACAAGACAGGGAATGGATACATCTTCCTTTCTTTAAGATCAAGACCGCACAGAATTAAGACTGAAGTAATTTTCAATATCCCAGTCTCCCAGCAGAAATAAATTTGCTTTTTGTATGTTATATTAACTATAAGCCAGCAAGTTGCTTCTATAAAACATTTACTGTTACTTTTAGAGAGATTTGCTTAATTTATTTATAAAACTACATATGCATTCTTAAATACAAGTTGTTTCAAAGCATCTAAATGGAGAATGAATTTACTACTGACCACAGATTAAAACATATTACTTTCACTTATTCAACAATACTATTTTCTCTAGACTGTGGTCATTTGAACATCAGAGAGGTATAATTGCTAATATAATAGCTATTTCAGGCAGGTTCAACTTCAGTATCCACTGATAAGAACAGTGTAGTGTTAGTCTCCTATTTAATAATTTGCAAGAATCATGGAAGTAGTTGTGAAGAAAACTGCAAATACCACATATCCCATAAACTAGACAGGGAGAAAGAGCACAAATGAGCCTTTTTCAAAACAGAGCATCTCTACTGTGGCATACACAGAAAATTAAGTCAGGGTTAAATGAATAAGGTTTAGGTGAAGTTCTGTTAAATAACTTTCATAGTTTAAGAACTATGAAAATTTGACAAGTTTGAAAATACCACTGGACACTATAGCCAGTAGCTTGGTACCTGAAATAGCAGCTGTGGAAAGTACAACCGTCCTTTTCCTCCCCATATGCATTCTTTGCTTTTCTTCTTCAAGGGCTGTGGTCACCTTTAGTCTGCCTGATTCTGCTCAATTCCTCTTGTATAAAATGAGGATAAAATATATCCCCTATTTCAGCATGCAGTTTTGTGAGTGGAATGAGCCAAACCACTACTAAAGAAGTGTTCCCATTCCACCAGTCCCAAGCTACCTCTTTCATGCCATGACTACTGCTTGTGCAGTACAGCTGAGGAATTCACCTGACTGAAAAATAACCTTAAGACAATGACACAACGTTTTCAGTTGGATTAACTCTCTCCCCAGGCTGCTGACTACATTACTGTTAACATCAGGATAACTGCACAGTCTGACTACTGATAAAGGGAGAACCACTTTCCCACAGCAACCTAGGCATGGTATGTTCTTGATACTATTACACGTTCATACTAAAGTATCTTCTACATTTTTAAGAAAAGACTGCTTCTACCACGTTCAGTTACTAGCACAATGGATAGTTCTGAGGCCTAGGGGGAAAAAGTCCAGTTATCCATATCTGCATAGCTCTTACTTCTCAACATATACTTCAACGGAACAAATCTATTGATCCCTTGTCATCAGACAGCAATGTGACAGTATCAGTATCATGTATTTGACGTGTGCACCTGTGAGAGGATGTGATTTGCTGCTGGCTGTTGTTGAGGTGGTGCAGGAAGAGGCGGCTGTTGTGGAGGTCCAGGCACTTGGTTCCTAACAGGTTGCTGAGGCATAGGAGGATTGTACACAACTGGAGTGCCATCGGGATTCAGGAATGGCTGACCTGAAAAGGTGAACAAGAACAAATGAAACCAAATGACAGCCAGATGTGCCATCTAAGTCTGAAAAAAACAAAACCAAATGTATTTACAAGGCAAAATAATAATAAATTTTGAAAATAAGTGATGTCAAACTGGTTTACATGACAGATTCATGCCAAACCCCCACAACTATGTTTATAACAGCAATGACTAAACAAGCTTCATTTGACAAACTACAGGCAGTGAAAACCTAAAACATGTAAATTAAACAAAGATATACCAGTCTTTACTTTGTGAACACAGATAAATATTTGTTGTATCCAGCATGTTTTGAAAACTCATCTTTAATTAAGTGGATTGAAAAGGGCAGGAGTAATAAAGGAAAATCCTACTAAAAATACTATTGTAAGTACCTTTTAAAAGGCAATTAAATAAATCTACTTTAATCAGCTTGAACATGAATCAGAACAGAGGAGAGTTTAAAAGCCAGCCTTTTAAAACTGTATATACACATATATACATTTATATAAGCAGTAGCTGCAACAGTATTTCCCTAAATTCTAATGAGATTACTGTCAAAGGATTCTTATACCCTACCTATTCACAGATGAATTGGCTTTCAGCTTTCGAACTAAATAGTGTAGTATTAGTCTCCTATTTAATCATTTGCAATTTTAATATTACAGCAGTGGGCTAATGAAAAAGAATTAAAAAATAAACTACTTCAAAGTAAATTATAAACAAATAGTGATCTATTTTGGTGCCTGAGTTGGGAAAAACAAATCAAAGAACAAGAAATTAGTTCACAAGGGCCTGAGTCTAGCTGCTTAATTACATGTGTCTAGCATTGGTTTATTTTGATACTTAAGGTCCAAAACCGATATAAATTTTTCTCTCTCCCAATACAAATATTTTCTTGTCTGAGATTCTTTCCAGAAAGGTATAAACTGAGACTAAAGCCTCTACACCCCAGCCAGGGACCTGTTAAAGTAGTGCTGCTCCAGACTTCTTTACCCCATCATATTTAAATAAGACTGGCCAAGATTAAAGTGTAAACTTGCTGCAGAGAGGACTGAGGCAATTAATGCAAGAGGTAGACAGGAAGCATGAACTGATTTGCAAAAGGAAGCTACATATATTATGCAGCTGGACTGCAGGTGATCAAGCTATATTCAATTTAGCTTAATGGATTTCTCTTTAATGCTCAGGAATTGGCAATGTTCACAAAACCAGGGTGTCAGACTTTCCTATTTCCTTCTACTGCTTTCTGGTAACCATGGGTTCTTAACTTGTTTCCTGTAGTGGCCGAATAAGAACTCTTTTTCTAATTATCACCTTCAACTACTGAGAACAACTCTGCTGACCTAAGGTCATGAGATCCTGTCAGAAATACTGAGAAACCGGTTATGTTTTTTGAACTGTGACTGTCATCTGGAACAATAAAGCCAGATGAACAGTTACAGAACATTATTATTTGATTACATTTTAAGTTAACTATTTATCTGAACCTAGACATTCCTGACACTGGAAGTGTAGTTTACCTTCTACTAGACACTCCAGACTCTCATTACACTTTAATGTAATATTCTGTTACGCAAGACTATTAATGAGTGTTTTAAATACATTAAAAGACTGTTAAAATGTAGTTAGAATCACAATTTGAAAATTAAGCTAATTTTAATCAACATGAAAGACAGTCAAGTCTACAGTTCTGCTGCCTTTTTTGAGTGGGGTGCAAGTAAAAGATGCTTTCAGGTTAAAAACTTTCACAACCACATTTGTTTCTCTGCCCTTCCCTGTTGCTATGTGGAAGTCCCACCACTGTAACAGGGAAAATGACCAACAGTACAGGAGGAAGAAAGGGAAACTGATCACATGCAAAACATTGACATGCACATAATTGAAATGAAGATGACTCAAATCCCACTACTTTTTAAATGGCAAAACTATATCATGTTTTAAAGGAAATCACCTTCAAGCTGATGGTATGATTTCAGTGATCGCAGCATCTATTTTGCCATACAGTAACTGAAGATTTTAGCATAGTCATATTATAAAAAATGAGAGCCAACATTCTTCATATTTAACGTATAGTCTAGTGTATCCAAACACTAAACCTTTTTTTCCTAACGATCATATTTGTCTTCAGATGCTCACACACAATGGAAAATTCACACACAAGATGTACAACTATCATTATAACTAGAAAATTAAAATCAGTAGTGCTGTTGTCCAGCACCTATATCTAAGATGGCAAATACATCCTCCTGCAAATCCAATGGCTATCTACAAAAATTAAAAGCTACAGCTAGTCATTTGTTACCCATTTTTTAGCAGGCCTGGCTTAAAACTGTTCCATGTATACAGTAAGTTATTTGAGAGAAACCTTAGGCACCATATCAATATGCAGAATTGTTACTTTAAAAAACATATCAAATGCTGTATACAGCAGCAATTGATCTATATTAAGAAGAAGAGAACTTTATTTCAAAGTTAAGCCTTTCAGTTATAGAAGAGAAATAATTTAATAACTCTTCATTTTAATAACCCCAATGAGAAAAATCTAGTTTAAAACATCACTTGCAATTATATTCAAACATAATAAATTCCATCTACAGAATGATGGAAAAAATATCCTGAAGTATTTTCTTTTCCACAAGCAAACCAAATCTTTGCACTAGAATTATAATATAATAATTTTCCACAAAAAATACATTACATAAAAGTTAAGTCAGTATTTTCATTTCTCAACTTCTATATTAAAGTAGAAGTTTGCCCAGAGAATGCTAACTAGTTATTTAATCTGGACAAATGGTTACACATCTCTTTGCATCTACATTGTGAAGTATCAATTTCCTACTACTCAGTAGGAATAACAGCACTGGCCAATTACACCAACAGTTTTGAACTGATAGGCAGAAGATCAGAAATAGCATGGAATTTCGCACAACTTCTTTCACTTGTTTTAAATCAGTGTTACGAGTATGAAGGCACAAGAGAATGTTGTGACAAAAAAAAACAAAACAAAACCAAACCACACAGGATAAATTCTTTCAAGTCAGTATGAAGAATATTTTAGGCTCTCTCCCTCCTTGAAACTGTTTCATAGTTGCACTGGGAAAGACTCTTCCCTTTCCCAGAAAAACAGGTGAAACAATTTAAGTTGTTCTGTGTTCTGGGTAATAAATCACAGGGTTTTCAGATTTTGTCCAAGTCACTTATTAAAATTTTAATTATAAGTTGAACTCCAGTAGAGAGAAATCAAGTGAGTTTACCTATTCCTTTGATCCTAGAGTCATGCTTTCTTTCAAATTAAGTGCACTGAACAAACACAGCCACAGAAAAGAGAAAGAAAAGAAAGGACAACACTGACGTTCAGTCTTATGTAAACACTCATGCATTTTTCTCCGAGATTTCAATTGAAACAAAAACATCCAGAAGCATGTACCAACCTGTTTGAGGGTTGATCAGAATACTGCCAGGCGGTATGCCTGCCGCTTCCAAGGGAAGCAAAAAGAAGCTAGTGCTAGTAGGTGCCACTTGCCCGCTTATGCCACCATCAAAGGAAAGAGAGTTACTAGTGCTGACAGTTGGATAGACGGCAGGCGTGCCATGAGAAGGCTGGCTTAGAGCTGGCACTGGAAGAGGCTGCTGGGTGTGAGAAAGAGAACCCGTGGATGACCCTACACTACTAGAAGACTCTGAACCTAGGAAAGGAGTAATGAGAAATTGTTTTTACCTAGAGACAGAAACATCACACTCTCTTCAAATATACTTGTAAATGCTTACCCTTAAAGCTCAGCATTAAGTACATTATTAAATAGTGGCCTTTTCACTGAACTCCCCCCCTTCACCTCCCCAGAATACCATTACAAGACTCTTTCTGTGAACCAAGGGTCAGTTCAGCACTGCTTTGCACTCTAGTGAGGCTTTTGTATTTAGCTCAGGTTTTCTGGACAGAAAACACATGCCTGTACATATGCACATGCTGATGTTCAGTCCATCCACAATTCATTTAGGTGTTTGGTCAACTATTTCAAAATGGTGCATGCACATGTATTAACTGGATACACTGAAGCGATGAGCACACATCACACAACTGCTACATAGGTGTCAGCTGTGGGGTAATGCAGATGCCATGGGTCCAGTGATCCTTCAGACACACTAGCTAAATTCACATTCTCTGTAGACACAGACAGCGTGTGAACAGCGACCATTTCCTTTTTATTATGAGATGTCAGAGATCTTGTCTGACACATGCTGGACCAATTGCAATATATTAACAAAGCCCAAACTACCTTTTTTTTTTTCCTCCTCTGACAATTTTCAGACTGAAATCAAGAATACAGCCAAAAAAAGTCATGGTAACTGGTAGCTTTAACCTAGACTTATGCAACAATTCAAAATTCAGAAGGAGTATGAAACAGCTGATTGAAAACAATAAGCATTTTATAGATATGAACAGCTATAAATACTGCAAAGCAGTGGAGAACCAGACCCTGAGCTTTCTGAAAGCCAGTGCATGCAACTAAAAGCAATATACCAGAAGTCCGCTATGGACAGGTCCATAGAATTGCACTGATTACTGTATACCTAGCATCTCTAAGCACACAGTTTATCATTCTTTTTATTAATCCTGTGCTATGATACTTGTGGTACTTGGAAACAGAATATAGCTGTTTAAATTTAAGGACTCTTCACTAACAGCCTCTTTACAATCTAGAAGAGAAAGCAAGACTCAAAAAGGGCTGCAACAAAATTTATCTACTGCCTGAAGCAGCTCTGCAGCCCTTGATAAAGGTTTCTAATTGTAACTCATTTATGTACGTATATGAACAGATAGTATAGCTTGAAGCATTTGCTGATGCTATTAACTTCTTTTCTGCTGCTAGATGAAGTGAAATACAAAGGTATTAATTGTAAACTGGGCAAAAATAGCACATCCCAGCTCTGAAAAACAATCTTCACCTGACCAGGGTTAATTAGATTTGCTTACACGTGTATCCACTTCCAGATTATGTAGAGAAATGAGGCTGAAGCCATAATTAAAGCAAATTACATCTTGCATCAAAATGAACAAACAAAACCAACCTCAACATGCAAAATCACCACAACCTGTACCTGCAGTGAAGCAACTGCCAGAGACAGGCATTCTGAACTCTGAATGTTAACTCTCAGAATGCCAAAATAAAGTTTCCAGTGGAATTTTAAGAATCCATTTATGTTCTTTCTAAGAATGTATTTACTATTTAGACCATTGTCAGGTTGCAGTTTCCTTTCAAGCTGTGTGAAATAGCATTACTACATTGCTAAATGAAATAAGTCAATATGATGGCACAATTCTACAGCATATGTAGAAGTACCTTGGAATGTATTTTTTTAAAATGCAAGTATACAAAGGATAAACAGACCTTATAACTGGTCTACTGCATTAAGACGCACAAGTGTGGTGATAAGACATACAAGGTAGTGTCGGTTTAAGGGAAAGCAGAAAGTGTTAACATATCCTCATCAGAAACAAGTTTTATAAAGAAGATCACAGCCAAGCATTAACACAGGCAAGCAGTAGTATTCTGCTTTTTTACAGTTCTACTTCAAGTTCTGAAGCAGTGCATCTGTAACCCACCCATGTATTTACAAGCCTCAAATTCCTCTACAACCACGATTATCTATTAGATCAAACTGCACTGGCATTTAGAATACAAATATTTACTAAATTTCATATTTTTAGAGATTTTGTTTTGACATTACAAGTTACACACTTTTGAAACCTAGACTCTTACATTTTCCCCCAGCATTTCTGAATCTTAAACAGTACACTTTGATCACTGATCTGATCTATCAGCAATCTAAAAATTAAGATTTTTAGTCATATTCATTTCAATTTAAACAATGGCACTGAAACACAATAAATAAAACTATAAATTGACAGGCTTTAATGCTGTTTTATCCTAGCTAGCAGGGTAGCAGCACACTGTTTCCTAAGATAGCACAATGCAGCTTTGCACACTGAAACCGAAGAGCTGAACTGTAATTTTTTTATTTTGTATAGAGTAGTTATATTGATAAAGGTTTTTATATCCTTTGTATGAGTTGAAATGCATTTAGCTTAAAGCCATCTATAATGTACTATACAATTCTTCCAAAGTCAGATTTCATTTAGTTTATTACCTGAATTTTAGGCCTCTGAGGCAGTTATCCCCTATAGAGCTAGGTCTGCAGTCATTCTATGTATGCAGCCCCCACTAAATTCAGAGGGAGTTGTATGCATGGAGCACCTACGAGACTGAGGCCTCTACATATGTACACATCTGCAATATGCATCAAGTATCCAACCAACAGGTACTTCACTGCTATGTAACTATTTGTACAGATTTTATTATACCTGTCTTAGACAGCCTGCCTGTGCTTTTGCTGCTTCCAGAGCTATCTCCTCTTGTCAGAACTGATATCCCACTGAAGCTGCTGGCTTTCGTTACAGCTGGCTTCAGATTGCGGATGGAGCTATCAGAGTCGGTGCTGCTCCAGGGACGGGGTTCACAATACTTCAGATCATTCTCAGTACTGCTTTGATGGCTGTTGGCTGATCTCCCTGATGTTTCCTTATTGATTCTGTAAGTTATAAACTAAACTTTTAGCACAAGCATCAATTGCAAAATAAGGGAAAAAAAAAAAAAAAAAAAGAAAAAAAAAAAAGAGAGGTGAAATGCATGCAGAATACTTTGGAATTTAGGTTTTTTTAAAGAAAGCATCAAATACCTAAGTATCTGTCGTCTTTGTTGTGTACTATTAGTTTCTTCCTCCTGGATTCTGTTGACATTTTAATAAGACAGCTTAATATTTATTAAGAAAATAGGAAAACAAAACAGAATTAAACTGCAAATTTTCTTACCTTTTATCAGTGAAAAAATTCTCTTGGGAACACAGGGACTGAGGGGCAAAGAAGTGTAGAAATTAATATGAATGGCATCTAGAAACCCTACTACATCGCAGTAACAAAACATGCTGCAATACAGTCTTCTGTATTAGACATGGGCTTTTACAGCATCCTTTTTATATTAAGCTGCCTGAAAATTTAAACCTCTTTAGTGGATAACTTCCATGTTATAAGGAAAAAAAGGCAATATAGAAAGGCCCATCTGCAGGAAATAAAAAGCTGGCATTAGAATAGTTACAGTGCTGATTATTGTGTTTATATCAGTATTTTACTGAAGTTACAATTCTTCCATTTGGCCTTCACTGCCTTATGTCACCTCCAAATGATGTGTGACTTCATGTGCCTGTTAACACCACCTGAGTTGCCTTGGCTTTTGCTTGAAATGTGAAGAAGATGATGGTCCTGGCTACTGTACTGAATTCTTTGGGTACGGGTACACATATGCTAAAAAGCAGACAGAATATGCCGTCAAAAAGGCTATTATTAAAGTCAATTACGTTGTCCTTGACTGTGACTTCTAACATTTCGTACAAAGCTTCTAAGAGTACAATATCTGGCAAATGAGTATGCAAAAGGAAAAGATAATTTTGTATCCAAAGTCCATTCTTTTTGTTCATAACTACAGTGAACACAAAAAAGGCTTTTGGAATGTAGCTGCATACAGCAAATTTGCCTCTGAGCTCATTACTCTTTCTTCAGAACAAGAATCTGGCTTTGGATGTACAAGAGCTACAGATAAATGTCAAAAAAAAAGTGGATTATTAGAAGTAATACTTATTTTTTAAGACAGTTTTTCTATTTCGTTCAATAAGATTAAAGATTACCAGTACTTGTGATCGAATTATATTTTACAATGCTGTCCTGCTTGCTAACTCCAGCCAAGAGAGACGAGGCTTCCAGAATCCTGATTGAAATTTTACATATGGGAACTCAAATCATTTTACCATGACCAGTCATAAGTTGTGTTTGATATAGACACAACTGAGAAAAAAACCCAGTATTTTGGGGGTTTTTTGCACACTGTGGGCTGGGTTTTTCTGTTGTTTTTTGCTTGTTTCCCGGAAAGAAGTATTTTTTAACAAAAATCACGTATGTGTGTGTGTGTGAAGTACTGATAGAAAACACTAGAAGATTTTCTTTGATACATACATCTTGTGCAAATATTCTTTCTCTAGCTCTCTGATACTCTTCTTCACGTTCTTCTATGGATTTACTTCTTCTGTCGTCTTTTAATCGTATTCTCATCTAAATTAAGTGATACAGTGTCACCTTCTATAGGAAAATAGTATAAACACAGTCAAACACAGCAAGTGGAAGGGAATTATCCATATCTATTTTACCTGGTTGTCATCTTTGTCTAAACTAGAGTTATCCCTTTTAAGGATGTACCGCTTCTGGAAATCATCGCTCTTCTCATCTTTTATATGCTCACAAAACTTTTGGTCAGGTCTGTGAAAAGTGGTTAGAAAGAAAAGATTTATGTTTTTTTCAATACACTACACACAGTGGAACAAACTGAAATAGATCCATGTTAACTAAATATTCTAAGTGAAGATTTGGTTGTCCAGGTGATGGGAACATTACCAAACTGTAAGAAGATGTATGCCCCTGACAAGTCCTGTTCCTGAGGCATAACAAACCTGCTTTTAAAACCTCTTCCTCCTTCAAAGCTTTTGCTTCAATTTCCAATTAAGGTGGCAAGCAAACCACATGCCCCTGGGGAACCAGCAGTGGTCTCAAATCCGGACTGGTGCCATGCAATGGATATTGGGCATGCATGGAAGTGAAGATAGGTGTTTTCTGCTACAGCTGTAATACCTCAGAATTCATTTCAATGGAAAACAGAAGACAGAGGAGAAAGCACTGAAACTTGCAAACTTATATAACAAATTAAGTAGAAATAAGCAAGAAAAGAACAACAGTATAATGCAGGCACAAGATCACAGTAAGAGGATGAAGCAACAGATTTTATATGTTTGGATATTTTATCTACTCTGTCAAAGAAAATGAGATATTTTGCAAACTCTTGTTATTACAAATAGATACCAAGTACCTAGACAGTAAGGCTACTACTATTGAAAGAGAAGCTCTCAGACAAGCAGGAAATATTTCTCCAATAAAAACCAAACCATACAGATATTCTGTTTCTTTATTCATTACCCGGGACATCTGTATAGAGTCAGGAGATCTGTTTCTATACAACAGCCAACCCTAGCTATTATAGTTACTGGATGCCCAAACATAATTAGCAGGCATTTCAGAGAACCTTTAGACTGTCTTACCTCTTTCTTTTAAAGGTCCCTGAATTTACTGCCCTGCAATCACCAACTTCCCACTCCACTGAGACGTCCCAGTATGCACTGGGTTGCTGATGTCAGTAACATCACTGATCGGCGATGGAGCCGGGAATCTGCCTATGAGGAAAAGGTAAGTTTGGTTTTATTCAACATGGAGCAGATCTCCAAGGTTTTCTTTCCAAATTCTTATTTTATATCCAAAGTGATTTAAAATAAGAATACTGAAAACATTAAGAATCTTAATGTCTGCAGGTTAGATGAAATGCCTGCTAATTAGTAACTACACCTACTGGGGGCTTCCAGATGCCACAGGCTATTTAAATACAGCTCAGGAAAAGAAAAAAAAAAAAGAAAAAAGAAAAAAATATAAATAGGACATAAAAATTAAGAAATTATCTTTTAATAGTTCTTAAAGTACTTCTACACTTGAAGTGCTAGACTGAAGCTTGTCTACAGATGCTGGCAGAGGCATTGAAATGTATGGCTTTATAAGTCAATTTAGACAGAGAATGTACAGCCAAAGCAAAAACACATACACAGATATGTAAGTCATTTAACAAATGTTTAGGTTCTATATCTTTTACTAGAAACTTCCAAGGAGAAAACTGTTCGCTTAGCTGAAATGTCAGTGTGGCACAGGATTTCAGTTTTACTGATTCTATAAGTAGAGTGGGTAATAAGATTTTTTTTTTTCCCCAAAGCTATGGAGAATGCACATCAGAACTGGGACAAGGATGCAGGCACTGTAAGTTCTTGTTTTCAGGAGACCGGATCATAGAGTGCTTAAAAAACCTAAACATCCCACAACAAAAAAGGTGTCAGACAAACGTTTTAAGCTAAAATTGGGAACTAGGTGACATAAACAGTGATGAATTAGTCCTTTGTTTTCCTGAGAAAAGAATGAAAAGATAGAGCAAGTGTAGAGGACAGAGAGAACAGCCGGTTCCTACAAATGAAAAGGTCAACTACACGTGGGTTTTGGACTTGCTGTGACCCCAATCATACTTTTTGTGTAATACAGATTTGCCTAGTGGTTTCTCCAAGAATTCTCCAGCCCTCCATGCCATGACTTGTTATCCTGGTTGACACTTCAACTAAATGGGATGTCTGTCTTCCCTGCTACCTTAATTTGTCAGGCTGCATGAGAACTGTAAGCAACATTATTCCAACAAACAACTTAAGCGTCTGAATTTTCCAAGTAAATTTTTACAGTACAAAAACTGAAGTTGTGCAAGATTCATCCCCCCCTTTCACCAAATCAGAAATAGCTGTTTTAAGTTAAGGGTTTGTTCTGCTTTCCATATGAAACAAAGAATGCACTTTATAAGCTTTACTGGTATAAATCCATAAACAAATAAATAGTTGATATAAATCTGTCGTTCATGGAAACAAAACTTAGCAATGAGTTTTCTGAGAAAAGCAACAGAAATTCTTAATTTAGAGATAACATCCTTTCTTCCCCCCAAAAAAAGTTTAAAAATGGAACAGATGATGTTACATAACACTGGAATGTGAAAAGTAGAGCTCCTTCAACTCCCTTTCCTTGATGCATGGTTTTTCAGTGAGCAGGTAAGACCTCTGATGTTACAGATGCACCATCATTGCAGAACATATCTTAGAGGTTAAACCTAAGCATCAGAAAGTTTTTTCTTTTACACTTACATTCTCGTACTGCTAGTTTTATTTACTATGACTGACTTTCCACTCTGGTCCACGTTGTGCTCTAATCCAAAGTAAGCAGCTACCCTGTGCAACAGCATTCTATGATAAGATGTCATTGGGGGAAACTTTTTTCTTGGAACTCTGGAAGAAAGGAACAGGAGCTTTATGAAATAAAGAGGAATACTCTTGAATTTTTTTTCCTATCAAAATACAGTACTTACTCATTATTACCAATGAAATCTAAAATTTCCTGTTCTAATTTCAGCAGCGTCATTCTGTCCCTGAAAATAAAAAAACACAGCAACACACATGAGACGCTTCAGTAGCCACAGAGGTATTCGTCTTTAAGAATACACAGATAAGGGCTATAATCAAGGAATGATGATAGATACAAATAGAACCATCAAATGAAATATTTTTAGGAGTATTAATTTTTCATTAAGCTATACTGCACTGAACTCATGTAGTGAAATATGCTGTTCTCAGAATACAAAAATCCTCCAAGGGAATCTCTGCCCTGTAGGCCCAAATGAACATTGAGAAGAAAGACTCAAGAAGAAAAAAAAGTAGTGACCAGGTTGGTTCTTGTTGGTTCTTGTTGATTATTGTGGGTAGTTAAGAGCCCCGAACCAGCCCTTAGATTGTGAAGCATACATGGAATAATTGAGACAGAATACTGATAACAGGAGGCACTACTATGACATTTACTACAACATACCAACAATCAAGTGCTTAAAAGCTGGCACACGCTGCAATATGGTGAGGTGATAGAAATGAACACAAGTCTTAGAAATGTTTATGCTGGGTCCAGCAAGTCATTAACATGCAAAGAAATTAACTGCTGCAGAGTTTATAAGCTTCCTAATTACTGTGTATGAAAGCCCACTGTACCCCTTCACCTACAGTTCCTTATTTTCACTGGGACACTTTATGACTTCAAACAAGACTACAACAGCCAAGCAGAGATCTGTGCTTTCAACTTTAGAGGACAAAATTTTGTTGGTCCCTTATTACAGCTCATTTTACATTTTTTGCCAATAAAACATAATCACAATCACACTGGAAATTATAACTATAACATTAATGAATAACAAGTAGAAGTGGGATAGCTTTCATGACAGAAGCACAATTCCACTGAGTTAACTTCTTGCCTTGTATATAATAGCCATGGATTTAGTATGAAATCCCACTGAAGAAAAAAACCAAATGAGTTAGCCAGCAACATCAACACAACAAAACTACGTCAACTCTGTTGCTAACAAATGATGGGCTTCAATTAGGTCAGATTTGGTTTCTGATGTGAAGATGTATTATCTTTAACTATGGTTATGTGGTACAGCCTAAAAAGAAAACCCCCTTTGTCTATAAATCCAGTGCAAGGCAGATTAAAGTCAGAGAAGGCAATCTGGTCTCTAAGCTAGGAGTAGAAGTTTTAAAGACACAGTCTTACAGTCCCTTTACGAAGATAGCTGCACACAGACAGAATTTATTGTTTGCCTATTCCACATTAAAAGCACTTAAACCA
Source organism: Agapornis canus (assembly GCA_036873685.1). Lineage (NCBI taxonomy): Eukaryota > Metazoa > Chordata > Aves > Psittaciformes > Psittacidae > Agapornis > Agapornis canus. The sequence goes on from JBAFWW010012489.1 coordinate 18,350, forward strand.
ATTCAGTGTCCTGAACCTCTGTTCAGGTAACACATAGATTACAGTGGATTGGTGTTTCAGAGAGCCTGGCACAACATCCTACACAACTGACGTGTAGTGGTAAACATTTTGGGGAGTGGGGAGGGAATAAGACAAAACCCCATAGGAAACAAGAAGAATGAAAACCAGGAAGTTGACATAACTAATGCTTACCTGGGATTGTTTTTTAACGTATTTACTAAAAATTCATGAAGATCTATACCAGTGGAATCTGTATACTCTTGGCTGGAATCTAAGGGTGAGTGGGACAAAAGCGAAATTACAATTTGAGAAAACACTTTCTTCCCAATTACTGGTGAACATACTACTTATGGATCAATCCTATACAACTATTAGGCAAACTATTCCCAAAATTAAACAGCTACAGTTTCCAGGGACAAGGCAAAAAAGAAAAAACAAAACAGAAAACCCAACATTACTTCTCCATCCCCTAATTCAAGTCTAATACAGAAGCAAAAGCTTCAGTAACATTGCCAATCTATTAACAAACTGCTACATTCTGAAGCAATATATCACCCCGAGTCACCTAATGTCCATCAACTTTCCAAGTTTTCTCAATATCCTACATTGCACTTCTGTATACACTTTTGCAGACCTGCAGCTGATCTACAGGACTGCCGGATGTGGCCCAAAGAAATACTGTAATTCAGAATGTAACAATTTAACTTTCACAAGTATTACTAAAAATCCTTTTCTGTTGAGCATTTGTTTTCACAACATAATGTGTAGACATTTCCAGAAAGAAGTCTCACAACCTTCTGCTTCCTTTCTGGTTTCAGTGAAATAAAGTATTCAAAGTTACATTCAGCTCTTTGAAATCTGTCACTGAAAGAAATGACTTAACACCAAATCCCTCCTTACATGAGCACCTTTCAGAGTTCCAGGTCTTAGAGTTCAGAGCTACAGATGTTTTAACAGTATTTTTTGGAACTACAGTTCTTCCAAGAATTACTTATATGTTAACCTGTCTTAGATTAGGCACAGCTTAAACTAGCTCCTTGGAGTTCCAGGTCTTTTTGTGGTCAGTAGAGAGAACAGTCACTGTAACTTAGCTTCTCTTAGCAATGAGGGGACTACTGGACAAGTTAGGGTAAGATTCAGTGGAAACAGAATCTATGCAGGCCTTTTCATGAGAAGCAACAGTGCTGGCAAAGCAGCCTCCTGAGTACCAGAAAACTGGGCGACCAAAGTGTGCAGTCTTCAAAAAGGAGATCTTAGCTTTTTTTCAGGAGAAAATCCAAGTTCACCTGAGGACAGGGAATCTCTAGCTCCCTAAAGAAGAATGATAGTGGCTTCCTTTATCTGCAAAGCTTCTTAGGCTATCTGTTCTCCCCGTGTATGATCCTGAGAGCATAAATGAAACCAAGCAAGTTTGAGAGCATTCATGGTTTGGGACTTTCAATTTTGAGGGAAGAGGCATAGTGTGGTGAAAAGGCTATGCCTGGCAAATCTTTAAGACTGAATAGTTATTTTCTTAATTTGCAAGTCAGCGATAATTTAGTTCTAATTTCTAGTAGAATGATGCTTGAATTCCATCATATGCTATTTTTGCACATCCTACACTAGAAAGTAATTAACCTCTAGAAGAGATACTGGGTGAACTTAGAACAGTTACGCTCTACACCTTAGGGATTTTATCCCTTTGCTCTCAACTCCTCATTACCTAACATGTTGGGTACTTATTTTTAGGGGTCTGGGGTAGGAGCAGTGGGGATTTTTTCCTCTTCATCTTAGAAGGTGGGGATGTATTTTAAAGATTGAGCACGTCAGTTCTGAAAGAACACCCTATTTCTTTAAGGCATTATTTTACAGACTGAGAGTTATAAATGCAATTAAGTTCTCGGTCCCAGCGCTTTTTATTTCACAAATACTTGGCTGCCAGCTGGGACAAGATACACAAGTGCTACCTGTCTCTAAAAGAATTTTAGCTTTAAAGATGTTAATTATACATAGTTGATCTGTTTATCTAAATATACTAGAGACTTTATTTAAAGCAACAGCCGTGCAAGGAATGATTTGCCAACCTAAACCATAAAGTCTTCTACCTTTAGGAGACATTAGGTAACATGGACAGAGGTGAACATCATTAATTATATACTTCTATTTCAAGTTAAAAAAAGAATCAGATCTTCAATCTAGAATGCAGGAATATGAAGGTGAAAACTAGCTTTTGTCATTTCTACTTATGTTATGCACCATTGCTCCAAAATTTTATATAAAACCAAGAAAAATAAAAAATAATTCTAGATTCTATCAGAAGAAAAACAAACAAAAAGTGCAAAGGCAGCTGCCATTCTCAAGTCTCACAATCTTGTAACAAAGTCTAGGAATAAGATCTTAACTTCTGCTGATTAGTAAACTCAGTTTTCCAAAGAAAACCTGGACCCATCTAAGGCAACACAATAATTTTTATGCTGCTCTGCATAGACACACAGGTGAGAAAGCAAAAGTATTTGCTGGAGTACATATGTTTGATGAAGCCCTGAAAACACTGTATTCTCTGGGACCAGCTCCTTCTCCAGCTCAAAACTCTCTGATCTATTTGCTGCATTTGCTAAAAGAAAAAGCAGCGTTTACGCAATGATGACCTGGACGCAAACTATATTTTCTTTAAATATTCTTTATCTACAGGGTACATGTAAAAGCACAATGACAGATAGCAAACCTCTTGATAACATTTTTCTGGACAGTTTATCACTGGATTTTTCCTTTTCTGTTTCATCTTTTGCAGGTTTTTCTTCTTTTTCAAAAGACTGTGACAACTGGATCTGAATTTTCTCCTGTCAAAAGTAAAAATCAGTCATCATGGGAATTATTTCCAGCAATACCTGCAGAGGAACTGTTTTCTACTTTATTACCTGCAAAATAAAGTAACACGAAAAATAACTACCTTTATGTTCTTTCTGATCCCACAGGTACTTCATGTGATCACAAAATTGAATTAACCAGTAAATCAAAAACTATAGAGAACGCACATAAAGTACAATACACATTTCACACTTTACACACATTTCTAGGTCCTGAATGCTAGTTGAAAATTAATCCAAAGCACCTTATTTGACACAGATGAAAATATTCCAGGTTTTCAGATGTATAAACTTTATACAGCTTCTAAATTTTTAAGTATTTTATCATCCACGATGCTTTCCGATCCATTCTTCATAGTTCTTGACTATGAAAGTATTTTTCAAGTTTCAACTTGGCTTATACCAAGGGAAAAAAATAGAGTTTCAATCTAAGACAAACCAGCATTCCCAGATCCACAAAATAGGGAAACATTTACAGTACAATGTATCAAGGCAGAATTTGCAAACCTTACTTTCATCAAGGCTTAGATTCCTAACTTCCTGTGTATTTTGATAGAGTAGCTTTATGTGTAATCATCTTAAAATCTATGTTTTCATACAAGTAAGTAAAATACAATAAAACCTCTTTCCCAAACAAAGCAAAACCAGCTTCCCTTTGGAATCATAGCAATATAGTAGTCCCTTAAAGAACAGAAGACTGTAACTTGTCTTTCATGCCTCTAACAAAATTGTCAGTGATTATCTAATGTATTTCCAACAGCAAAACCAGAGAATGGGGGCTGAAAATGGAGATTATTGCGTCTAAAAGACTCCAACCAGGGGAGTAGCAAAGTCCAGTAAGAGCGAGACTCCCCCATTACTTTTACCTTTAACTCCCTCAAATATCAGCTTTGCTTCCCCGATGCCAACTGACCTGATGCTGTAACCCTCCCACCTCCAGAACATCTGATCCTTCCCAACCCCTAAAAAGCTGTTCCTCATCCATTCCTGCCTATAACTTTTCTGTCCTGCACCTAATCCTTTCCCATGCAAGTCCTCACTCTTCATTCAAACCCATTCTTACCTGTACCCAGGCACCCACTCTAAGCTTCTCCTCATGTGCCATTCCACAGACTTGATCTCACTTGTGTAAGCTGGCCAGAGTTAAATATAGTCAGGATTCACCAAGGCTAAAAACAGTTTCACATGTAAACACATCCTTGCACAACCTGCAGTAATGCTCCTCCCTGCCCTAGCACACCAAAATGCTACCTTGGTCCTTTCAGAGCTGGGTAATGGGAATGCTATACCAATGAAGTTGTTAAAAGCCACTTTTAATATGTGATTTTTGAGTAATAACTTTTTCAAATGGAAAAAAAAGTTTAGCTAATAGCTATATTAGCTCTCACTTTCACTATAATTTTCCTCTATATTAAATGTTCTAATTAAACTTAGTGAATTCATGAACACCCTCCAGAACAGCATCAGACCAAAAAAACACACCTCCAAAAAGAAAAAAAAAAATCTCCTTCATGAGAAAAATGATTGACTACATATCCTAAACTCATCCGAGGTAAGCACATACAGCGACAGTTTCATCAGAGCATTTCAGCAAGTAATCATTTTCCTACTTCTTTTCTCAACAAGAACTAAAAAAGGAATAGACATCTGAACAGCCAGTTTTTCTACTACCACTAATTCTGCTTCAAAGTGTGATACAACAGAACTGTGCACCAAAGGGCATATATTTTGTGATTTCATGCTATAAAAACTGTAGCATCTAATTAAATATGACCCACTTGCCTGGAAAGCTGCTGAAAAATCTTTTAACTTTATTCCCTTAAAATTCTTTTAATACCACTGTTTGTTGTGGTTCTCTGCTGATATAATGACTTAATCACCTATCTGAAGCCCTCACTGTAGCAGAACAAATTGTTGCCATATCCTTATTAAACAAGAAAAAGCCAAACAAAAAGCAAAACCGCCTCCAAACCACCAAAATCGAGTAAATTCCTCCAGCTTAAAACACTTGAGAAAAAGGTAAGAGTTAGGACACATTAAAGAGTGTTACTCAAAGGCCCTATGTCCTGGGGTCTTGACTTTTTACCAGCAATCTCTAAAATCAACAACTTGAATTTATGCAAGTCAGTATAATCTAACCCTGGTTTACAGACCCTGGTCTTTTCCCCCCACTCACCCTCCTTTGGGTTTATTTTGCTAAAGTAGTTGTTAAACCTTTTGAAGATTTATTTACTTGTTACCCATAATAACAACTGTCATTCACATAAACACAGCCCTTCCTTAAAAAGAGCTGAAATGGACCATTCTTTGTTAATGTTCATACTTCGTATCAGAGTATATGGAATCAGAACAACCCCACAGCTAATATTTAGACAAAGGACAGCAAAAGAATAAAGAGTTAGTGTAGTTACAAAGATAAAAGATCAAATAAATCAGCTAGTTCTTCCTCCTGCAATAAACCAACTAGCTTGTAACTTTCACAGCATCTTTCAGGAAAGGGCTGCCAGTGCTTTTTAACAATTAAGGCCGAAAAATTTGTGAGCTCTTCCCTAGGTTTCTCAGTAAGAAACTGTATCTTCCTGCATATTGCAATTGCGCAAGAAAACATAAACAAGTATATCAGAAAATAAATTACTCTGCTTGAGACAATTTCTCTGGTCTGTCAACCTCTTTCATTATAGCCTATAAAGAGAAGCAGCCAGCAGTGCCTGCTAAGTGACTTCTACACCTGCATGTGCCTAGGAATTTTACCTTGCTAAGAGCTGCTGCAGACACTCATGTGGAAGGGCTGACTCATAAACTGTCACATGCAAGACTATAGAGTTATCCCCAAATTTACACTAGTATCCAGTTGAGTAAGTGTATTTTTCTAGGGAACACTTACTGATCACTAAAAATTGGGATTCTTCAAGTATTATCATCAGCCATTATCCTGAACTTCATTTTTTCTACTTCTTAAAATCCAGTTTAAGTATTAACACAAAACTGGAAGCCGTTTTTCACTTGCAGTCACTGATACAACAGAGCAGTGACTTTTCCATCAAGGGGAAGCAATCACAGAGGATATTTCTATGCTGCCAGTGAGGGCTGTGCAAGACAGCCTCTCATTTCACCTACCCACTGGACCTTCCACATGTTCCCAGCACAATTAATGCACACACATAATGCTTCTAACTGTGGGGCTCAAAGCAGCCAGCAGTCAATGCATGCTTACAGAAGAAATCTTCCACACCATTCCCACGGATTTACTGGTAGAGAAAGCAAAACAGGTGAAGAAATTGCCTGTAGAAGTTGTTAGAGAAGGTCACGGAAGACCTGGGCCCCATAGGAATCACACTATAGCATCAGAACTTGTAACAAATTCCAACTTCTAACTCTCCTCTTCAACAATGCTTTCTCGATTCTACAAGGAAAAATTAAATTTGTTCTCCCAAACATTTGCATAGTTATTGGGATTTACAAGCCTTCTTTTTCTAGATTAGTGCTTTAGAAGAAAAAAAATCATACTTAGATCTAATTTTGTTTCTTAATATACAGTCTGGTTTATGGTATTGGTTTTGTGCAAACTTAGATTATCATGCAAGTCATTTCATTCTGTAGAACTGGTCTTTACATCTCTTTTACTACTGCAATAGTTCCTTCCAAGAAGGACCTTGCAGTACGCAGCCAAGGATAGATTCTCAGAGGACATGGTAACAAATGCCATCTGCAGAGAATGCGTATTACTAATGTCTGATTTTAAACCATTAAATACATGGTGTTGTATATTGCTGGAGGTTTTTTAAATCCTAACATTTCTTATGTTTGAAATACACTGCAGATGAACTGCCTGAACAAAACAGGATTCTCTTCCTGCAGTTACAGTGTCTGAAAAAGTTAAACCCTACTGCTTCAGACTAAACAACTAAGCCTGAACTAGATCTCAGTCAGTTTTGTTGATCTTATGAAAAACATTGCAGTAGGGTTGTAAACAATTTTAAAAAGCATTAGGTTTTCTGTTGTCTTTTAATCTCTTACTCTGTAGCCTATAACAATATAAAACTTAGATTTTCAGCAAATTAGCGGACCCAATTTCAGAATTTTTCTACTCACTTCTTCAAATACTGGTATATTAGTAAGGAACTACAATAAAATATTATTTTCTCAGTTTTCCCTAAAGAAAATGGTTTTTTTAGCAAGATTTTAATTACCTTGACCAGAACCTACATTGATTCCCATCCTCCCTCCCTTCCCAACACTGAATTACCAGTCCCACAGCAAAATCCCCTCACATCCTGCTATTCTACTGGTTCCTTCTGTTTGTTAACAATAGTGAGGCTTTGCACAGAAAGACAATTTAGAAGCTCTTCAGATATTAGCTGAATAAATCAACATCTTTTATGAGTAAGCCTCTAAGAACTATTTCAGTTTTGTTAGGAGTAAAAAATAGAAAAGCATTTTGACGCCCTTCATTCACACATACAGCTAAACCCAGTAATAGTATTTTGCTCTAAAATGCAGACTGGTATGAAGGTTTTGTTTTAAATTCTCCAAATATTTTTATATACTTTGTCCAGCACTTAGGAACTTCAAGTGTGTTGTATCATCTTAACAGATTAGTCTTCAGACATACTTCAGGCACGTGTTAACAGAACTACCAGCAAGTATGGCTAATATGCAGGAATGCAGTTAAAACACCAGAACTTAAAACTGTTTAAATTTTTTAAATACAAAGACCTGATAAATTATGCTGAATATTATTAACTTTTTGTCTGATGACAGACTGCAGTTTAAGACTGCCTCAAGTGCACTGTAACACTATAAAGTTAAAATAGCAAACCCCTCTTCCTATTCCCCATATATTAACCATTACAGCTCAGAAAAACAAGGCAGCAAATTCTTCACCTGACATTATCATCTCGATTAGAGCTGTATTAAAAAAAAAGTTAAACTCATACGGTGTATGAATATTTAAAGAGTACCCAAAAGGTTTTCTTTTGAACAACGTTACTTCAAATTGCTTCAGAAACTTCAGTAGCGCGATTTTTACCTGGAGGTCCTGTGATATTTCAGCTGTAGGAGGTGGTGGATATTCTTCACATACAGCAAGGCTCCGAACTAACTTTAACTTTGTGTTTGACTAAAGGAAAGTATGCAAAATTAAAACCTATGGCTTATAAAAAACTATATATATATATACCATAAGCCATTATTTTTCCATTCATCTTATGTAAAACAAGATGGCTGAAAACAGCATTTTTACTATTTTCAAAGAATAAATAATTTCCTCTAGGACAAAACTACCCAAGCAATTGAAGCTTTTGACGGCAATGTCAGCACAATAGAGCACATCTAATGAAAAGTAAATAAAATCTTTGGGAAACTGTTTCTCTCCAGAACAATAAAAAGCCACCAAAAATATAAAGGCAAACCACAAAAGCAGACAACTAGGCAAGACAAAATTCCAACAGAATAAAACAAAGCTTTGATGCCAAAAAATAAAACTAAAGGCACTTTTCACAAAGTAACAAAGCTTCATCAAGCATGAAGGGCTTCCTCACAGCATGCCAGCACACAAGTCTACTGTACCTTCGACCTTTTTGCTGTCTGTCCAAAAGACTGCATTGGCCGCTGAATGATAGGCACAACAGAAAAGGTTTATATTAAACTTAATAATACAGTTTTATTAATGCAGAAGTCTGTATAAGAGAAAACTTTAACAGTTACTACTAACACGATGGTCACATCTGTTAGGAATCTGAAAGCAACAGCAGGTGGTTTTGGCTGACAGATTATACTGTCTTTCAATTTCATCGTGCTCATCCTCAATTTCTCTTCTTCATTTATCAACAATAAATATTACAGGAATTTAACAAGAAGCAAGCATTATTCTTGTTCAGTAAGACCCAAACAGTTTACTCTTTCTGCCAATTCCTACATTTTAAATTCTCATGTCCTAATTTCCTAATGCCATGACTTTTTTCTTCCTATCCCTGAAACCTACCTGGAAAAATAACAGGTGGGTAAGTGAAAGAAGGCAAAAAGAAAAAGGCATTGTCTTCACCCAGGAATAGATGATGACCTATCTTAAGAAGGTTAAAACACACCAATAAAATTTACTAAATCCTCTGTGACAGTTACACAGGAGCAGAAACACAGTGGCATAACACAGTTTAAGTATTGTTTTCACTGTGGAACTGGTGGATGGAAAAGCCTTTAACAGAGCTGTTTTACTGATAACAGGCCTAATGTTTGTAAAGAAAAAGTAGCATTGGTAAAACACTTTCAAATCTTCTTTAATGGACAGTATTTCCTCCTTTCTGAAAGAGGTATCCTTTCAGAAGGTAACTAAACAAAAACTCCATTTGAAAACTCCATGAAGAGTCCTCAGTGACACAGGCTCAGAGGAGCAGATGCCTATCTAGTACCTTAATTTCTTAGCAGGATGCGCATATTGCTCAACAGAACATCTAACCTACAGCAAAGAGCTCTAACCATGTAAAGGCAGAAGAAGTGCTATTTCTCTGGTTTTCCTCAAGTGCCAAACATCTTTTTGGGGATGTTGCATCAGCTTAGCTGAAGAGCAGCAGAAGGGGAGCTGATTTAAGCTCATTTCACTACATAACAGGATTTTAAATAGCAGCACTAAAAGCTAACCTAAGTCATCATTAGTTTTTAAAGGAAGCTTGCTGAGATTCTGAGCAGCAAAGACAGTTCAAATGTTTTCACACCTGGAACTCTGAGACTTTGAGTTTTG
>JBAFWW010012491.1:10325-27590 GCA_036873685.1 Agapornis canus
GGTGGAGTCCCGCGGGGGCATGCCCAGCGGCTGCGTGCTGGTGGCCCGCACGGAGCTGCGCCTGGGGGGGCAGGCGGCTCCCCCTCACCTTCTCCTGGGGAAACTCTTCCGATGGCCCGACCTGCAGCACCCCGCCGAGCTGAAACCCCTGTGCGAGTGCCAGAGCTTCGGCGTTGCCGACGGACCCACCGTCTGCTGCAACCCCTACCACTTCAGCCGCCTTTGTGGGCCAGGTGAGGAGCGGAGTCGGGGACCTTCCCTGTCCGATGAGTTGTGGCATCTGGCTTACTTGAACCCTGGGGATGCTCCTGGCTCCCGGTTGGCATTTTCCTCCCCAGTTCCTAGTTCTGTTTAAAAAGCCCCTTTTCCTTCCCTTCCCGCGGAGGTTCCTCTGCTGCTGAGGTGCAGGAGGGGCCATAACGGGCCGTTTGCATGCTGCCGGCGCCAGCCTGGCTGCTGCCACTGGGAACGGGGCCGGAGGGGCCGCGGGGGATGGCCTAAACTAGCGTGGAAGCGCCGGGCCCCGCAGCACATGCGTTCCTTGGGCAGTGCTTTACAGCAGCCTCCTGCTGATGGTCCCTTTCTTGGCAAAACCTCGGATTTATTATTAATATTATTACTTGTTTTGCAGTCTGGGCTCCTGCCTTGCTTTGCATCACTTCTCTCAAAGAAACTTCTGTGCTGGGCGTGCTTATCCCGGAGCTGGAAACTGCTCTTTTTTTTTTGCTCCAGTTGTTATAGATGAAAGCTTGGAGGAGTCCTGCGTGTGTTTTGCAGACGGGAAGAGTTTTCCCAGCTCCTTTCCTGCGGCCGTGGTTGTTTTCTCAGCGGTGCAGGGCCGCTCTGGGTAGCGGGTAGTAGGAGCAGAGGTTTATCGAGTTGGTCTTTGATAGCGGGTACAGGTGTCAGGGTCTCTTTCGCGCCTGCGGGGTCCTGGCCATGGTGGAGGGAGCCCTAGAAAGCCCTTGGTGCCCTTTACCTCAAGTGTTTGTATGGCTCCCTTTGGAAACCGTGCGAGTGATGCAGCTGAGCGGTGTGAAAATGCCTCGGTGCTTGGGATTGGTTCCCTATGGCGGCGGGACTGGCTGTAGCATGGCACTGACCCGCTGTGCATGGCACAGGTTACATTGTTATATCCAGATTGGAACATTGGCACCATTATTTTCTTTCTATTGGGAAGCTCTTAATGGCCCTGTGAGAAATGTATCTTGATGCTGGGCAGCTTGCTCGGTTAGGGGGGGATGAGGAACCTTTTCCTGGGAGCCATGAACGACCACAGGCCATCCCAGAATCATCACATGGGCGATGCTGAGGTGGTTCTTGGTGAACTGACCCGAGTTGGGCTGAGTGCTTTTTGGTGTGTGGGAACTGAGAAGCACACCCTTGTTCCGGTAGGCTGGGGTCAAGGTGATGCCATTGACTGCTCAGTGAAGTCAGTGTCAGTGCTGGTGCCATGGTACAGCCCAGCCGGCTGCACAGTCCTTAATTTTAGCAGGTTGTAATTAAAGAAACGCGTCACCACCATAATTCAGAAGGAAAAAAATCTCTAACCAGAGCATGAAGTTGATGGAGGACCTTAGTCAGCCCTTTGTATGGCCTTGACTCTTTACAAGAGCAGCAAGGGCTGGTTAGATAACCAGCACACTTCTAAGGGCTTGCTTAACTTTAAGTCTGTGACTGCTGATGTGCTGCTGCTTAAAGCTGACTGTGTGCTTGGGAGCTTTGCTGGGTGGAGGTCAGGGGGTGCAGGGTCATAAGGGGCCTGGTCTCTGCTGCTGAGCCCCTTGAGTGCTGAGGGGTTCCTTGGGAATGGACCAAAATTACTTGGATTGGCTGAAGTCAGTCTGGTCCCTGGCATCAGGCTTCATGTACCAAGAGAGGAGCAACTTTTTACCACCCAACAACTTATTCCAGTCCTCAGTCCTTGTAATGTGCTTGAGGAGCTTCTGTGAAGCCTGTGTGTATTTAAGCTGTGGTTGGAGGGTCAGCTCCCAGTGCAGATGATGTAAGCATCATTCTTTGGGAGCCCTGTGCCATTTGTGTGCTTCAGGTTGTGGGTGCCCATGCCAGGGGGTGTAGGGGAGAACTGCAGCACTTCTAGTAGTAAAACCCCCTTTGAAAGGTCAAGGTGGAGCCCCCATTCTTTGAAGATTTGGAAAATTCTTGGCCTTGAGTTGCTTCCAAGTGGGTTTCCTTCCATTGAGTGTTTACAACCTTGGGAAAGCTCCTACCCTGACAGAGAAAGCGCCAGGGTTTCATTGATGAACCGATCACAGCACTAACATTAAGTTTTGTTTTCCAGAGTCTCCACCACCTCCCTACTCTCGGCTGTCTCCTAATGATGAGCAAAAGCCACTGGGTATGTGTTTTTGTCTCTTTTGATCTCCTGGCACCTCTTTCATGGCACAGCCCTGGTGTTGCTCTGAAGAGATCCCTACGTGGCATGGCAGGCAGAAGCCAACAAGTTGGGGTTTTATGGCAGCTCATTATTTGTGAGCAAGCATCAGCTGACGGGCTTAAGGAGTAAATGGATGTGGGTTTATCAGCTCAAATTGCTATGTAGGCACATGCAGATCTTCCAAAATAACATGAAGCTCTATTTTTAATGAAGCTGTAATGAAAGGTTTGCAGACATGAGATGTTTTGTCTGCGTGGGTAATCTACAGGATGACTGAGCACAGGGGGAGTGGGAGCTCCTGGGTGCCATTTCCATACAGCCTTGGCTGCACCCCGGAGGAACCAGCTATTACCCTTCCTCTGCTTATTAAAATGAGACGTAAACTCTTTGAAACTCGGCGCTGTATAATTTCCGAGTGGTGTTTCACTTTTCATGGGGAATTATAAGTGTTACTTAAAATGAAAGCTAGGGAAAGTGGCTCGCTTGGGTAGGCATGAAGGGAAGGCTCCCGGAAAGCATGGCAAATCAGCCTTGGATCCTGGTCTACATGGTGTGTGTGTGTTGTGAATTGGCATCACTGCATCCTGACCAACCGTTCTCAGCATCCACTTCTTGCCCAAGTAAGTGGGAAGATGAAGGAGGAAAGGGAGGAAATCCACATCCCTTTTGGGTTTCTTGCCAGGATTGGTGCAGAGATGGCCACATCTGGAGTGTGGGATTTCTCCCTTCATCCCATAGTCAGTGGCTCTGATTTACAGGGCAGGTAATGACCAAGGTGAGCTGCTTTCGCTTGCTGTCAGGCAGGGATGGAGAGGAAACAGGCAGGATTTGCCAGGGAGATAGACAGCAAAGTGCCTGTCTGTCCCACCCAGCCCTTAGGGAAGGCAGGAGCTGCCCAGTGCCGAAGGTGAGTCCCTTCCCTGCCCTGCCTGGAGCTGCCTGCAGCTGCTCATTCACCCACTGTGCACGCTGCTATGGCAAGGGACCAGCTCTTGCCACTGCAGCCAGTCTGTGGGACAGGGCAGGGACCACAGTGTCCTGCAGAGCAAAGCTTTCTTTGGGTATTTTGTTCAGTGTGGAGGCAAAAAAAAAAAAGGCATTGTCCCTCCCTGTGCTCCCCCTTCCAAGTTAATTCCCTTTAGAAACTGCTTGTGCTGCAAGGAGGGGTGATAGCGAGGGACATGTGACTTTCTTAAAACAACAGCCAGGGACTGAAATTTGCTTCACTGGCTTGTTGGATTGGAAAAATAATGGTTAATCTGTGAGCAAACAGTTGAGCACTTAATTAGAGGGGTGTAAGCAAGAGAGAATAACAAAGACTCTTAACTTGTTAAAACAAAGTTTCCTTCGCTTCAGCTAAGAGGAAGGAAGGAAGGAAGCAAGAATAAACAGCTTCAAGAATTTTAATGGTGATAATTAAGTATAGTAACTAGGAGTTGTTTAGAGGCTTAATGTAACTTTACCCAGTAAGCACCAAGTTCCTACTTGTTTGATCAACTTAACTGCAGTTATTTTTGTGGTCAAAGCAACTTGAAGTTTGCATTTTCGTGGTAGAGGTACAAAGTTAATCACTGCTTTCTGGCCTGGTGGAGAATTCCTCCTGGGGAGGTGGTGGGAGGCTGAAGAGCCATGGGTGCTCACGTAGCGCTTGGAAACACAGGAGGACTAAAAGTGCCTTTATTTTTTTCCCTTTTCCTCCCAGACCTATCAGATTCCACGTTGTCTTACACTGAAACAGAGGCTACAAACTCGCCCAACATCACGCCCGGAGACTTCTCAGGTTGGCACACGTGGTCTGCACTGGGGAGCTTGTGGCTGGGGCTGGATCATGGGACAAAATGAGGGGTTGTGGTGCTGCTGTTGGTTTATATTCTTGGTGTGAAAAGAAGCGAAAGAAATAGCAGTGATTTGAGTTGATCCTGCAGAGACATCTGCACTCTGTGGGTTGTGATTAGATGCTGTTCATGGGATGAGTGTGCTGGGACATCTGAGAGGTGGCCATTGAGCCACGTGTGTCCCCTGTGGAAGCTGCTTAGACATGTGGTGGTGTGGAGCTGGGCTGTACCCTGTCACCGATTGCGTGGCAGGAGCAGTGAGGCTGCGTCAAGTGATGCTGCTTTGTGGTGGTTCTTGTGTTACCTGTTGCATCCTGACCCTGCTTTCATGAGCAGGGCTCTCGGCTAGAGTGCCATTGAAGCTCCTGAACAAAGCTTTGCTTTGGTTTTAGCTCTACCCCACTCCTGCAACCTTTCATTTAATGGTGCTCTATGAGGCCTGGGGTGATTTTACCTCCAAGCAGGTAGAGTTGGGGCTTTCATTTGCTTGGTTTTGGGCTGTGGTTGTGCTGATCCTTTCACTTCTTTCTACCTTGGGGTCTCACCCCAGGCTGGGGGCTGGCTGCATGGGGGGCAGGAGGGTCCTGTCTGTAGGACCAGGTTTAATTTCTATGTAAGAAATGACCTGGTTAATGGTCTGAAAGCTAAGATGGAGATGCACATTCTCAGTGAAGCCCCATGTGCCTCCTTCAGTGATTGAGGTGGGCTTTGTGGTGGGGTAAGAGTTGGACCTGTCAGTGCTGAGTTGCTGGATTGCTGAGCCCAAGGATGGGATTTGCTGATCTCTGGGGGACGTTATAACTTGATGATGGTGGAGGGGACCCTTGGGGTAGTGATCCGTTAGCCATGACTTCATTTTCATCATCCCTTCTCATTACCTGCCTGCAAGAGTTTATGGCTGGTTTGAGACCTGCAACTTCCTTGGGATGTTTTAAGCTGATCCCGACTTCACAGCACTTTAAAGAGCTTTTAAACGACATGGCACTGCAGTGTCATGGCATGGTGGTGCTTCCTCCTGGGATTTTTCCTTCTCCTTTAAAGGTCCTCCTGCCACCGCATGCTGATCCAGCACACCGGCCTTGCTTTTGTTGTGCTGCCAAGTATCCATAGCAGGGGAACAATTGATAGCCAGGAGTTGGATCATTTAGGGTTGTGCTGTAATAAATAAGTATTTGCAATTCCTAACAAATGTTCCTCAGGCTGGATACACGTCTGTGAAGCTCCCCATGCCCATGGCTTTTATTGTAACTTGATAATTGCCATTAATTGTATCAGCCAAGATGGAAAACTGGGGTTTCTGAGGATATAATGGGTTTGCTTCTCTCACAGCTGAGTCCTTTATGGGACATCTGGTGGGTTTTCTGGAATAGAAGAGGGATTTTAACTTTTACTTGAACAATATAATGATAACACGTGACTGAGATTGGGCTGAAATTGGATACTCCTCTCCCCCTGTGTAGTTTCCAATGGTGTAACTTTTAATAAGAGTCTGGGGCTCTGTGATTTATTTTTCCCCAGTGCTCATGATTGCTGAAAGAGGATAAGAGCCTTGCTGCAGTTAACCCATACTTGTCATCACAAGGAGCCAAGAGGAAAAAGCCCACTTGGGCTCCAGTCTATCTGCCACATTTCAGCTTGTTTATTCTCCATTTCAACTTATTTAATAGGTCTGCTTGAAATGTAGACCTAATAATGCTCTGCATAAATGATACCCAGAGCATGTGGTCTTCGTAGCCTCTTCTTGTGAGCACTCAATGCACGTTTAACTCCCGTTCCAAAAATAAGTGCATTTTGGATCTAGCATCAAGCCGTTGCTATTTATTGCTTCAGCTTTGATCATCAAAAAGGCTTTTCCTACTAAAACCACAAAATTCAATTTGGGATAACAAAGAGAACCATTCTTCTACTGTTACTTGTTTACTTGATGAACTTCTAAACAGGAAGTTTAAGCATGAAGTCGAAAGATCACCTCTGTCGTATGGATGAATTAAAAAGAAAAGCCCTCTTTTTGAAGTTGACCTTTCCATGGCTCTAATACTGCTCCTGAATAGGAGAAAGTCTTCCATGAGCTAGCATGCTCTCTGTGAGACTTGGAGTAGCAGTCAGTGCTAACTGGAAGTGCACACTGAATAGTTGTGCAGATGCAACCTTCAGTGTCATGAACTGGATTGATGGATGATACCCCAGAGTCCTCTTCATCTGAGGTTCAAAGGATCTGGGTCATGAATGAGGCTGGCTGTCCAAGGATCAGTGTCCAGCCACAGCATGTCTCTCAGATTGGGGGTGCTCTGCTTTTCCCAGTGATGTGCAATGGCTTGGGAAGATCTGGATGGGTGGGAGAAGCAGTTGGAGGTGTTTGATCCCCGTGTTTCCCTCTTCCAAGCTCAGGCAATGTCACATTGAGGCTTGCAGGAGTCCAAAGAGGGGCTCAGTATATTCCTCATGGTGTATTCCTGCAGCCATGTGCACCTGGGGAGCAGAGGAGAAGAAAACCTGTAGTGGGAGCTGTATTTGAGTACATGCGTTCCCCTGGCCAGGGTTGTGCCAGTCCCTGGGTGCCAGCAGAGCCTTGGCTGGAGCCAGTGTCCGTGTGGCTCCTCTGCCTGGAGCTGGGGGAGTACCAGGGAAAGGGCAGAATCCAGCAGGGCAGAAAGCAGTGCTCAGCCCTGTGACTTAGAATTGGTGGAACATTTGTAGTAACTTTTTTTCTCTTCCCCTCAGACTTGGCTCCTCCGCTGCGTGCCAAGAAGCTGCTGTACCCGTTAGACTTGCCAGGCTTGTAGAGAGAGGCCTGCACTGCTGCTGCTGCAGGCACTGGTTCAGGACGGTGGGGACGTGCTAGAGGAGATGCTGTGGGCCACAGACTTTGGGACTGCCTGCCCTCCCCTAAACCTCACAGGGCTACCCCTCGCCTTTCTTGGGAAGGACCCTGGAATAGCCCCATTTTCAGAGTTCCCTTTGCACAGCATACTGCGCTGCTCTGGTTAAAAGCCCCATGAAGCAGCAAGCAGAGTTCATGGTAGTGGTGACTTGAAATTCTAGAGGTCCTAAGGACCGTGCAGGAGGGGAAGGGTTGAGTGCAGGTAGGAGGGTGGAAGGTGGTGGTGCTGCTTGAAAGCTTTCTGCAGGTGTCCATGCTGACTTGATCATCACTTGTGGTCACTGCAGGTCTGGAGCGGCTTGTGCATCCTCTACAGAGGGCAGAGATATTGGGGCATCACTTTTCTTTGGAGCAATAATCATTAAGGGGGAGTCTCTTGCTGCAGGAGTGGATGGGTAGTGATGGGTGCAGCTTATTGCTCATTTCCCCAGCCACCATGCAGAGGTCCCACACAGGCTGGGTGTCTCCACAGAAGATACGTAATGAAGGCTGTGCCTGGAGCAGTCAGTGCTAAGCTCTTATGATAGCTGTTTTTCCTCAAAATGAGCCACTCATCACTAGAGCTTTGTCTTGTGTGTCCCTACGTGCTTGCTCGATAGTCCAAGCTTAATATGGAATTAAACCAGTGTTTGCATGGAAAAATCTCATCGTTCCTATGGAAATTCCTTTGTGAAGGGATAGTACCTATGAGGCTTGAGCCCTATGTGTGGCAGGGTTTTCCAAAGGGAAGGGGCTCCTTGTGTGCATGTCTAGTTCTGCATCCTGTGCTTGGGCCTTCTGCATGGACTAGCTGAGCTGGTGCCTGGAGTTAGGGGATGCTCAGCACTGGGTGGATTCAGGCAGGAGAAATGAGGGTGACTTGATGCTAGGTGATGCACCGAAGCAGAGAGAAGTGCTAGGAGGGGGTGAATGAGAGCTGAGGAAAATGGGGACAGCAGGGGCTGGTAAAGGGGATGTTGTTCCAGTAGCAAGGGGCTTTGCAGGAGGCCAGGGAAGATGCTGCTTTAGATTTTCCTTGGAATACTATTTATTTTTCACTTTGAAATCAGTTCAGTTTCCATGTGATAAACTCTTGTTCAGGAGTTTCAGCTCTGGTGAACCCATTTGTAGCTGGGAATGTGCATCTGAAAGAAGGAGTTGTGAGTTGGTGGTTTGTTGGAGGGGTGAGTAATTCCTCTGCACACTCGAGTGCAGCGCGGAGCAGTACCTGAGAGTAGAAATGCACGTTTGAGCCTGCTCCAGGCAGCTCTGCTCAAGTCTAGGAGATGGAGGGCTCCATGTAGAGATGAGCTCTGCTCAGTGACTTACTCTGAGCTGTCCCCACCAAAGTTGTTGGAAGGTAATTGTGAATTAACAGAAGAAGGAAAGAGACTGAATGGGCTGGAGCTTATTTAAATGATCCTGGGCCTTTTCCAAGGCTTAGGAAGGTGAAGTTGCTTACAGCACAGTGGTGAGACTGGGGGATGTTGGATATAGGAAGCAGGGTCCCTGTACCCCTGAAGGGAGGAGGAAGGCAGGACCTTGCCCATCCATCCCAGCTGATGACTCAGTCCTGCTGAAGCAGTGCCACGGTTCCAGAGCAAGAGCCTGAAGGTTTCTTCTGCTTCCAGCAATATTTAGGATGAACTTCAGGAAGCATATTTTCAAACCCACTGAATGGAGAAAGTGAACGTCTCCCTTCCTCTCCCCCCAGAAATAACAGCCTGCAAGGATTTATGCTAACAAGGAAATTTATGAAGATCCTGTGTGTTAGGAGTAGGAAAAAAAAGAGGAAGCCTATTAAATATGTAAGGCGGATATGTGTGGAAACTGGGCAAACATTTGCCCTTTCCAGATTGGGGGAGAGATTGTGAAATTACCTGTTAATAGGGGAAAAACAGAAGTTATTTTTCTCCTTAATGGAGCAGCCACTCCTTCTGGGAGTGAAATGTTGGGTTTGCACATTGCTGATGCTCTCCTTTGCCTTTGGGGTGTCTCAGTGCTGGGCTCGGGGTAGCAGCCCTGGGGGCCAGCCCCAGCAGCAGCATCATGGACCCTTTTTGTCCTTTCTTCTCCCTGTCCTGTTGCAGAGTGCATCCTGTTTAATCACAGGCAGATGTTTATTTGGGCCAGTAATGGTTTTGGTTTCCTTTTTCTCTCATATTTAACCATTTTATGCTGGGTTTGCTGGCATGCCCTGCTCTGCACAGTCTATAACAATCAGGGTTTGGCTAAAAACCTGCTCTTGCTGGAGGAATGAGCCTGTTGCCAAAAGCCACTGCTTTGATGCAAAAAAGTACATCCTGGAGGTGCTTTGTCAGATGTTTTTATATTAAACAGTTTTCCTCCATAACTTTAGTTTGCCAATGGGAAATAAAGTGCATCTATTTTCCAGTGTGCTTCAGAGAGGAATTCTTTGCTTGGTGTGAAGGTTTTTCCCCATGTGGCCATGTCAGCAGTGAATGTTGGAATCCCTGTTGGAGAGCTGACCATGCAGCAGCATGCTTCCCCATGGTTGGAAGATCTTCACAACAATGCCCTGCTGTTGCTTTGGGTTTGTTCACGTGCAGCTTGTGGCCCCTGGTTGACATCAAAGGCAACTTTACAAACTGTGGGGTGAATCATGGAAATAATCCCTGAAAGGGAAGGTGGGGAAGCCCTTGAGGTGGTGTCAGGGCCAGTCCCTTTCAGAGAGAGGCAGGTGTGCTGTTTTGTTGTTGAACCCAGGACAACAACCAATGTCTTTCTGGGTTGATAAAGCCACTGGAGCTTGTAGTTTTACAGGAAGACCATGGCTTTCTCTGCATTGTGTTTGTGTTTGCCACTCTGGGTGGCTTTGTTGGCAGCTGCTGGAGTTCAAACATCCCTTTCTTTGGAAGAGGGAAAGGGAAGCAATCGTTGATTCTGCAGCTGCGTGTTCAGGATCCTCCTTGTGTCCAAAACCTGTTGATGGCAGCACTTTATCCACAAGTGGTGTACCCCAGCAGAGTTGGGTTGTTAATGTGCAGCTGAAGATGTTGTCCAGAGCATCGAGACTGAGCAAGTACATCCTTGCTTCCTAACTGAAGGAGAAGCACCTTGGGTCAAGGCTGGGGAAGGTATTCCCTGCATGTGGCTGTTTCTCCATTACAGCTGTGCAGAGTAACTCATGTTGGGCCAGCAAACCCAACAGCCATAGTGTTGAGTTGTGGAGGAGCTTCTCAGGTAGAGCTTGTGGGTGACTGTGCTTGGGTGATGGTACACCTTGGTGTTGCTACCTGTACCCAGCATCCCATCTGACAAAGGAGGAGAGGTGCCAGTGATCCCATCTGGAAGGAGGGTGGAATTCTGGCAGTGGCTGTGCAGCTGGAGAAGGGTGCAGCTGTCTGGAAGAGCACAGACTGCCTGCTTACAAGGGGTGGAAGAAGATTGTCTTACCAGCATTTGGTTCTGTGCATAATGTAGGGATTAAAGCTGCAGATGATACCTCTACCTTTGTGTGTGAACATGCAGCATCCTGGCTCTGAGGGGGAGTTTGTAGTGATGGAGCCAGCAGGATGGTGCCCTGAAATGAATGTACCAGTACTGGGAGCACCATTTTGTTATAGGCAATACACTGAATTTCTCAGTATGCTTCTGCAGAGAAGAATTGCCTTTTCTTTCCCTCCCTTACCTGGAACTGGGATGGCTTTTCACAGCTAGCTGGGAAGTGTTCAGCCTAGAAGTTCTTGGAGTAAGTACAACACCCCGATAAAATATGTTTTTGTCTGTGGTTCGCTGAGCAGTTACGATGTTTGGCTTCGCATCACAGAATAATCACATCTCCAAGCACCTAAGCATCACACTTTAAAAAAGAAACATCAGGAAGTAAGCAAGTTACTTAAAAGTAAATTAGTTTAATCTTTGTAGCCAAAACATTACATTCTTGCACCCTATTAGGAGTTGGATATGGCTTTCTAGGTAGTAAAAGTTCTTTTGATGTAACTGAGGCTGTCTTTTAAACAGCGTGTATCTGATGCTGCGTCTTTGTTTCAACTTTACTTTTTCTCTGTGCCTGTGTTTTACTTTTCAAAGGGATTTGCTGAATACTGGACAGAGTGTGTTTACCTTTGAAAACGGTGACTGTTTTGAAGGAGGAATTTTGGCTTCTTATAGGGACCTGTAGAGAGAGAGGCTTATATTCCCAGTTACAGTAATAGAACTTTTTCTTCTTATGGCACTTTGATGGGTGAGAGGTGTTTATAGGCTTGATTCATACCCGAGTTACTAAGGTTTTCCACGGAAATAACTTATTAAATCTGTGGCACTCACTGAAACGATTGAAGTCTGTAGATTAGCTCTTCATCAAAGGCACCTCCTTTCCCAGACTCCAATACCTAACTCAGCATCTTACCTCCGAAGGATGCTCAGCCCCAGAAGGGGTGTGCAGTGTGGGCACTCGAGACATGTTTTAGTAAGAAATCAAGAGGAAGAAAACCTCAAGACAAACTGGGAAGGGGGAAAAAAAAAATCCTTCAGGAAAAACATCCCCCGTCGTTGGGAGCCACTGATGGTTAAACCTGGTTTTCTGGAACACTGCTTATTTGTGTGGATTTTACTTTGCTGCTCCACAGCCGAAAAGTACATCCCTTTCCTGCTGCTGGCCGGGCTGCTGCAGGCTTTGAAGTGCCTCGAGCCCCTGGAACCGCAGGTTCAGTTTACTGGCAAAGGAGACTCGGCTCTTTGTCCTTCCCAAGTGCTTGGGATCGGAGGGGATTAGGCACGCGGCTGCCGTGATTTCCAGCCCTGCCGAGCAGTGCTGTGTGTCCTGGGGTCTGGGAGGGAGGGAAAGAGCAGAGCAGGCTGCTTCCCTGTCCTGTGCAGGCATCAGGGTGCCCAGGGGTGACTGAGAATGAGGAGCTCAGCAAGTCCCACCTTGCTTGTGGGACATCAGATTCGGATGGTGCTTGTCCCAGCAGCGAACTCCACTTGCTTTCCCTCCTGTGTTAGTCCTTTCCTCTGGTTGAT
Source organism: Agapornis canus (assembly GCA_036873685.1). Taxonomy (NCBI): domain Eukaryota; kingdom Metazoa; phylum Chordata; class Aves; order Psittaciformes; family Psittacidae; genus Agapornis; species Agapornis canus. The sequence continues at coordinate 22,405 of JBAFWW010012491.1, forward strand.
TGCTCCAGAAAATGGGTGTTAAAAAGCATTGCTACAAGGAGCTGAGTACTCACAAAGGGGAGATTGAGGAGACCAGTGCTTCCAGCACTGGGGAATGGGCTTCAGATGCTGGGAGCTGTTGAATTCCTGTTTGTTGTTTTGTTGGTGTGTTTTTTTTTCCTTAAGAACAAAGCCATTTTGCGTGGAAGTGCCTGTCTTGGCTGACCTCTTCCAGGGTTGCTGAGCACTGGCTTCTAATGGCCTTTGCAGCTCCTGGGGTTGGAGCGGGGATTGAACAGTCTCCAGCGTTGCAGCGCTGGAACATGTTCCTGCCCTGCTGCACCCTTCCTGGAGGTGCTTATCCTATGGGGAGAAGCTGAGCATCACTTGGGTTCCTTATCCCAGGCTTTGGCTATGGGAAGCTACCAGCATCATCTTGTTATTATGATTGGGATTTTTACTGTCTAAGAATTAACTCTGACCAGACCTAAGCTTTCTCACACAATACAACTTGTTCCTGCCTCTCCATAGGAATACAAACCTTGTCTGGGAGGATACAGGCTGTAATGTTTCTCTGTCTGCTTGGCATTTTGCATCTCAAGGTATAAAAGCCTGCCAGCCTCTAAAACAGCTGCTTGTCTGTTTTAGAGGCTGGCAGATGAGTTGGAGACTTTCTCCTACTGCAGGGGCATCTCTTGATGCAAGGAGGGACCACACCATGGATACCTGAGCAGGATTTCTCTCAGCAGCGCTACAGAAGTGTACGAGACAGAACTGTGATGGTTTCATCTACATATTCCACTAGCTGGAGTGGAACACACCAGCAGAAAGGCTATTTTTTCAGCTCTTTCCATTTATTAAGGTCTCATTTGCTAAGATTTTTCCATTTGAGGAGCCAAAGAATGTTAAAGACTTCTAAGAAAGTGCCAGCTGCTTCATGCTTTCACACATAGTGATGCAAACCACTGTTGTCTGTTCAACAGAGGAACAAAAGCCCTGTAGGTACCTCCACAGAAGTGTAGCCGTTGGGTTGGTTGGTAGTGATAATGCTGTTGTTTTTAGGTTTACTCCACCTGTCTCCAGAGGGTCCTGGAGCAATGGGCCTGCTGGTTTTCTGCTTTTCTTCCTTTATTCCCTTTTTTCCCCTCTTCTGGCTGTTACAAAGCGTGGCCTATTCCAGGGCTGAACACTGGGACAACGCTCCATTTGTGAGATCCTGTGCCAGCAAAACACAAGTTTGTCCACTGGGAAGAATGAGGCAGTTGATTCGTCTCCCCTGCAGAAGGGCTGTGGGATGCGGGAGCATCCCTGCCCCTGTCCCACACTGGCAGTAGGGAAGGCAAACATGGGCAGTGGTTGCTGGGAACTCCCCTGGCTCTGCTTTCTCTCATGGCTGAGTAAATGATGGTGTGGCTGGTGCCCAGCAGTGCCTTCAGGAGCACCAGGGCTCTGTAGCAAACACAGTCCTTGTGCCCTGAGCTCTTCCTGTGGCTGCTTGTTCAACCCTAAAGTGTCTGTGGAAGTGAGCTATGTGTTTGGGTGGGTGGGTGGGGGGGTGTTCCCATTCTTTTCCTTAAGACCCAGAGAAACCATGGCATAATCTGGCTTGTTGCTAAAAGGGAACTATGTCACTGCACTGCATGGCGCCTTGGTTTGTGCTCCGTGCTGCAGGTTTCTTGAGGGCTCAACACCTAAAAGGGAAACAAATGTGTAGGGGAAGGTCTTTACACTAATTAAATCTGAGCAGTAAGCAAAGTGTGTGGGAAGTGCAGTATGGAAGTGTTACAGAGATTTCACAATACCACACAGACATAAATGATGCTGAGGGAAGTGCCACTGTGTGGGCTTGTTCCTGTAGCATCTTCCTCCTGTGCTTGACTTGGCTGATGGTGCTCTCAGCTCATGTCCAGGGGCCCATCATGGTGCTAAGTGCATGCATGTTGTGTTTTATGATCTCTCTGTTGGGGTTTTTGATGGAGTAAATCTGTTGGGGCCCTGGACCTTGGGCAGCATGATCTAGTGGAAGGTGCCCCCCCTGATGGCAGGGAGTTGGAAGTGGATGAGCTTTAAGGTCCTTTCCAACCCAAGTCTTTCTATGATTCTGGTATTTCAAGGGTATATTGCTTTGGCTACCCTTGGCTGGCCATAAAGGGGATCTCATCCATGTAGGTTGAGATCAGTGAGCAAAGCTGTGCCAAGTCTCACAGGTAATAGTTGCTGGTACCAAGAAAAAGCTCAAGCTCCGAGATCAGATCTGGTTGTTTTTGTCTAGTGCAAAAACTTGGTGCATCCAGGTGTGGAGACAGGGAACAAATGGGAAAACAGGGAATTTAATGTCTCGGACCCAGACTCTCCCTATAAAACGTGTATCTGCAGCTGCCACTGAGGTCTCAAGCTATTTGCCATGGCTGATAATGGTAAAACTGAAAATCATAACTGGTTTTGATTTTGGCCTATTCAATACAAGAGAACTCTTTCTAATAAGACTTTATGAAGCCCTGAAAACAAGATGACGTGGTTTTGAGGGGGCCATAGTTGTCTGTGCCAGGGTGCACGGAGCAGCCCTTCATGGGCAGGCCAAGGGCTTCTTTTTCGCCTGTGTCAGGAATTGCTTTCAGAGATGTGCAGAAACACCCCCAACCAAACAAAAAACCCAACAAATCTTTATGAATCAACCGGGAAGCCAGTAAAAATTAGTAGTAACAAGCTCATTTCAATAGGAACGGGTTTGCTGCTCTGCTGGCTGCCAACCATTTATGAGACTGGCTGGGTGCCGGTGAGCAGGGTCCAGCGTGCTGCATCCTTCCACTTTCCTGCTGCTGGAAATAATTTGTGACTTAAAAAAACCCAAATAAGTCTATTGTGAAGCTTGATTTATAGTTGGGGCCTGAGCTGGGTGGGGGTGACAGCTCTGGAGCCTGCAAAACCTCAGTGGGGACTTTCTCCTCCATCTCAGGTGGGTTTCCGTTGGGTTTCCTCAGTGTAGGTGGGGACACTGGATGGGTGTTGCATCCCTGGCATGCTGGGTCTGCCCACTGGATCCAGGGCAAGGGGAAGAGCTGGGTCAGGGTGGCCATGTCAGTGCAGGGAGCATTGGATGCTGTTAGGTGCCACATGTTCAGTAGATCAACAGCACTTGGCCAAAGCTTTGACATTGATGCCCAGGATGTGTCTGTTCATGTTGTGTTTTCCACTCTTTTTGTTCACTTTTCCTGCAGGGAGTTTAGGCAAATGCTACATGAAAGTGAATAAATTGATCAGTCCAAATAATAGTTATAGGTACATTGTTGACCTGCTACAGTCTATAACCATCAATGGTGATTGATTGCCATGCTGTGACTGAGCCCATCAGATCCCTGTGGTGGCATGGACAATGTGAAGCATTCACACAGCCCCTGAGAGGACCAAGCCACAGGGCTGCTACAATTCTGGGTCCCCATCACAGGATGGGACCAGTCTGGCTTTTTATGGTCCCTCTCCCCGTAATTCAGCCAAATCCATCAGTGTTCCTACAATGGGATGGGGTGATCCTGGGATCAAGGGGTCAGAAAGAGGAGGCTCTCAGGCTATTTCATGTCCCTCAGTAAGCTGATTGCTATACTGTGTGCTTTGCTTCCTGAGCCCATCGTTCTGATGGGCACATGTCAGCCCCAACATCCAAAGTTGTTTCCCAGGGATACTCTGCACAAGCCACTTGTATGTGACTGGAAACTTCCACTGCAGAGGAGAGCAAGGAAATTCCTTTGTGAGTACAAAGTAAGGTAAAGATCCTATGTGCATGGTGAGTTGCTCTTCCCCCCATTGTTGAGCTATTTTAATGAAAGGGAAATGTCAGCAAAAGTATGTTTAGAAAAAAAATGTCACTCGCACATCCCTGGGTTTAGAATAGGAGCACTCTGGGCTGCTGCAGCGAGAAAATTAGGGTTGGTTTTGATTTCCAGGTCATTATAGCCACATATTTGGAAATATCCATGGTCTTTTCCATGTTGAGTCATCAATATGGACCTTTAGAGGCAGATTGAATTCAGCTGTGCTTGAAAGGGTCGGTCATTTGAGACTTTTCACATTAAAGATCTTTGCAAATTAGTTTTGCTCTTGCCATGCTGAATTTGTTTGTGTAAAAAAACCTCAGTGGATTTGGTATGTGTCTGGCTTTGAAGGGCTTCGCTTCAAAGGCTGCTCGCACTTGGTATTTTATATGCTGAGCTGCGCTGCTTCGTGGGGAAGCATCAGCTAATGACTGCCTTAAAACCTGCAGGAAGGAAAAGCTGAGCGTAGCTATTCGAGGCCATCAAGGAAACTGGGGTGCCCAGGGCTCATTCCTCATAGGAAAACCAGTGCTGGAGCTCCATCGGGGACTGGTGTACAACCCACCCCTAATCCTGTAATGCTCACATGAGGATGCACTTAAGCCTTCCCGTACACTGGCTGCATGGATGCATGCAGATATGTATGTAGATGTAGGTGCAGTGGGGAGGTCTAGCTGGCTTTTGAATGATTCTGAATGAGGCTTGTAGGCAAAACCAGATTTAGGGATACTTGGTCCCAGGAAATTCAGCTTGAGCTCTTGCAGTCAGAGGCCAGCCTCAAGAGATGCAGTCAGGCCATAGCCGTTGTAAAAAATGTAAAAACAGTATTGCAAAGTTTCCTGATTCTTGGCTCAAAACCTGTTTTTTCCCGAAGGAATTGAATCTCCAAAGCAAAAATGCAAGAACCTGTTTAACACTATAGCCTTTTGCATGCTTCTGTCAGATTCGTCACTAAACAGGCTTTGCGCATGGCAAGGCAGGAAGCCCTTTTCCTTCCAGCCTGATATATCTGGGTGAATCCCAGTGTGCTGCAAATGTAATTGTTCATTTTAAAATGCAAAAGCAGCAGAAAAAAGGAAGTAAAAAGGATGCTAATGGGAGGGCTGTCACTTCCCCAAGACCTGGCTGCTCAAGAGAGTTGCTTTGAGAGCCTAGTGTAGGCTTATGTGAGCAGGGAGTGCATTGTCTATGTTAAATGCATGGTGATGCTCTTGGCTGCCTTACCTCGCCTACGGGAAGGGGCTGCCCTGGTTGGATGTGTGTGATGCGATCAATCAGGGTTTAAACGAGGACAAACTTACCAACACCAGCTCATTTCTGAGGACCAGCAGATAATCCCAGATCAGCCATGGCTCTTTCCCCACCCCTGCTCCATCTTCTGCCTTGCAGAAGATGTTT
>JBAFWW010012492.1:0-41303 GCA_036873685.1 Agapornis canus
GTGCTCCATCCCTGGCAGTGTTCAAGGCCAGATTGGATGAAGCCTTGTGTGACATAGTTTAGTGTGAGGTGTCCCTGCTTATGGCGGGGGGGTTGGACCTGGATGATCTTAAAGTCCTTTCCAACCCTAACTATTCTATGATTCTACGATTCTATGATTTCTCATATGTCTCATATGCAACCTTAATTTCCAGAAGGATAAATACTCAAGACCACTCCACTGCTTCTTGAACAAAAATAATTTCAAAAAGGGAAATGATCTTGTGTTGAAGGTATAGAATTAAGACTTCAACAGCTCTTTCCTAGACTTGCAGTGTCAATAAAGTAATATAGATCCAGCTGTTTCCAAGTTTGAGATATACTCCAAAATTGCTGACTGGGCCACCCTTCTATGTACAGTGGTGAAGGCAGGAACCATGGAGTGGCAATAGAAGTAGATGGGAGGGTCTGCTTTTTAGAGATGTCTGTTTCTGTCCACTTCAGTAGGCGCTGGATAAAGAACTTGGGGTGTACTCTTATGGCTACTTTAAGTCATCCCTGGAGAGAGCAGACACACAAATGAGTTGTCCTGTCTGTTACACTGCTCCTACTGACAGCCTTGTGCTGGAGCAAGCTCTGGTGCAGACACTTCATGACATGGTCTCCTTAGATAAGAAGCTGAAGAAAGTATATTTCTCCTGATCAGATTTCAGATATGATTCCTCAGCACTAGTGCCAGCACAAGAAGTGAGTGTGAGCTGGAACACCCCTATTGGAGTCAACCAAACTTCCAGAGAAATTAAAGTAACAGCAGAACCAAGGTAGCTTTGCTCTACACCATTAACTCTTAGGTGGCTCATGTGAGATGAATCCCATTTGTATACTTAGTCTATGCTGGGCAGTGAAGTGCTGCCTTAGAGATCCCCAGATGAGCTCACCAAGCACTGAGAAGCAGTATATAGTGCAATAAACATCTTGGTTCAGCTTAGGAAAGAATGCATCTGAAGTACCACTTTTTTGAAGCTAAGGTGTGCTCAAGGCTCTCTGTGTTCGATGCCTCAGTCAGTGTGGTTGTATTCTTATTTTTCCTGACTCTCCTTGCACTGGCAGGTAAAAAAGGGCTGGAGTACTTTCCCTGGCTCAGATGCCACTTGCCATGGTTCAGCCATCTATACCTAAATCCTCTTGCCTCCTAAAAGGGAGAGGTTGCAGTCAAATGATGTATTAGGATGTTATGAGCTAGCTTTTGGATAACAGGATTTCTCTGGGACAGTGTTAGATGCCTTGGGCTAAAAACCTAAAATTAATCAGTGGCTATTCTAATAGCTTGCCAATACAAAAAAAAAAAATAAAAATAAAAAAAAAATATATAATTTTTTTAATAAGCTCTAACCCTAAATTACTGGACATCAAGCCAGAGTCACTCAACTAGTTACAAAGGTTTCCAGATCCTTCAGCAGAATCAGCAGTGAAGTTTCACATTAGAACTATATGGAAGTTCTGGTTATAGCATGCAACTGGGTGGTGTTCTGTTTCTTTAAGTTTTAGTAGGAAATTTTAAGAGGAAATTAGAAGCTGATAACTACCAGGGAAATTTAGGAGGAAGGAAAATGAAAGCTGTATTTGCACAGGTTTGTGCAGTTGGAAATAGCTGAGTTTCACATGCCTCTGGCTCTTACATTGGACTCCAGCTATTACAGTTTACTACTTTGTCTTTTGGATTAAGAATAGATCTAGGAACTTTTCCACTGACTACACAAAAAGAAAATATAGATCCTTCTTGTGACACAGTCCCATTCTTTACCCTTTTTTAACTTCTTCCAGTGACATGCCATTGCTTTGGTGTACCGGTCAAGAAAGCAGAGTCCTCTGCTTTCTTGGTAAAGCAGAACTGGGATTGTGTATGACACATGAGGAAAAGAGGGCAGAAAAACCCAAAACGTGTGAAATTGCCTTCGACTCCTGACCTGGAGGAACTGTTCAGAGAGTGAAAAAACCCACATGCACAATGTTCATTCATCTTCCATGTTTACTGTATGAAGACTGTCATCAGGAGTGCCAGTCTCTGCTAGCTGAGCTGCTTGGAATCGAGTCTAAGTAGTCATTTTATGTAGTCTAGGTCATCAGTAAACATCTGGTGAAAAAAAAAAAGTTCAACCTCTATATTCTGGGTCAAATTTAAACCAGGAACCTGAAGTGAAGCACTTGCTCTCTCATTATAAATTCCCTTGAAGTCAAACAAGACCATTAAAAATCCCTTTGGTGCTCTCCCTGTTTTTATGACTATAGTTTATTCTTATTCTGGGTGAATTTAGGCACATTCTGGGCATTTTATATGACTCTATAAGTCAGACCTGTCATAATGCATCATCTTTTGGATCAAGGCTTGAAGTGTGAGTTTTTATATTGACTGCACAAAAGGAAATGTTGATGCTTCTTATAATAAAATCCTTTTCTCTCCTTTTTAAACTTTCTGACATAAAAGACTTGTGAATGATGTCTTTTGCTTAGCCTTGTCTTTGAATCAAGCTACTTCTTCAACCGGCTGTACTGGAACCATCTCAGATGAAGCCCTGTCTGTTTCTTGTCTGGCAATGAAGGCTCAGAGTACAAAATTTAAGAGTTTTTGAACTCAGTCTGTCTTTCCTCTTTCCCTTTTCTCTTCTCATTAAAGTGAATAAGAAATGAAACAGTTTCTGAGGACAATCATCCTTATAGCATTTCTGTACCATCACACAGAACTGCTACTCATTGTAGATGAAGTAGTATAGACCAGTCTACAGGTAACTCTTGCTAAATGGTTTGAAAAACAATTGCATTACAGTCTGGCAACTTATTTTTTTCATTCTTGGAACTTTATATTTGTTTTTCCAAATATCAAAGTAATGAAGGGGAAGCTAACTTACAACAGATTGGGTTGTTTTGGCTTTTTTTTTTTTTCCTCACCCAAAATCTTCACAGATGTTGAAATTAATAATTAGATTGCTTAAAAACCCTTGTTATAAGAAAAACTCCTTGTTTTGCTGCCAGATGAGATGCATTTTGAAACAGCAAAACCAAAGAAAGACTTGTCACAAACGTGTCATTTTCCTGTTTCCGAAGATGAGTTTTGGAAGAATTACTCTACCCTTACTAGGTTTCACCTCACTCCTAAACAATGGATAAATGTCAGTCACTAGTAGAATTTCGACAGCCTCATTGGTGTATGCTTTGGTATGACAGCATGATTGAAGGCATGGATGACACACAGAATTATTTTTTTTAACACATTTTTAATGCACTTTAATTTCTTAAAGCTAATGGAGCTCATCTAAGAATAGGAGTGCAAGACTGGTCATTTCTGAGCTGGAAACAAAGGTTTGCCTCACTGAACCCCATCTGGTTGTCTCTGACCATGGCTAGGGGTGAATATCTAGGGACTGCACAGCAATGGGGTTAGCATACAGTGAGCACAATGTGCTGTACCAGCCTCCAATGAAATTTGGCTCTGGTCTTAAACAGTTTTGTAACTTTATGTTTAACAGCTCACCAGGAATTTCTCTTCCAGCAACTTCTTCAGTCAAGCTTGTAGGCTTTTAGGATCCAACATACCTTGCTGCAAAACCAAAATATTCACTGCTTAATTATATTCTGTATGAAGAATCCCTTCTGGTAGTAAAGTTGTTGTGGTAAATTATGCTGTGGGTTTTTGGGAGCACTTCTGTGTATACACAGAGAAATATACTTTTCTAATGACTCTTGACTTTTAGAGAATTGTCACTTCAACATGGATGGATCAATGACAGCCTTGTCCCCTCCTCTCTTCTAGTTTCAATACATAGTGAAAAAGGAGGTAGATAGATACATGCTGTGTATGCCTGCCTTGACTATACTGCTTCATGCATGAATTTCTACTTGAACCTGCTTTTTGCCAAGAAACATGGATTCACGTATAGGGTATCTCCTTCACAAATAACAGAAAGACTTAATTTCTGTCACGTGTCTGTCAACAAAACAATGGCATACAGTAAGGGTTTTTCTTTTTACTTTAAATTTGATTTCCTGCACAGAAACAGTTAATTCTGCTTAATTTCAGAATACTTGGGAAAAGTTCAGTGCCTTAAGTAGGTACCCACTTAGTGGTGAAACATTTGAGACAACTCATTGAAAAACATGAGAGAAATGGTTGGTATGAAACAGACTCTATGTCTTGGCTTTGGGAAATTCAGAGCAATAAGTATCCAAGGCAAGAAACTTTCTTTTAGGCATGAGTCTCTAAATCAATCCTTTGGGCATGGATATTGAGAGCAGTGTTTCCTCACCTGCCAGGAAAGGAGCTGCCAACACTCATCTTTTACATAATGGGCCTGTGGTTACAACACTGTCCTGGGAAGCTTAGAACTGGAGTTGCAGGGCAGTTATAGCCTGAGAAAGCTTTAAACTTGCTCTTCCCATATCCCTGCAGCATGCTTTAAACAGATATATCTAAACTATGCAGGGTTGAGAGAAGGAACCTCTACACTTTCTGTCAAAGACAGGCTATGGGTAAACACTTATAGAGCCACAAGGAAAGCAGAATTTAAGAACTGCATATTGTGGTTTATTGGGCAGGAGTGTTAGACAGGAAAGGGGAATAATGGATTTTGGGTTTTGCTTTTCCAAATTTCTTGCTTTAGTCAGTATTCAGCCACTGTTTGCTAAATGACTAAGATAATCCAATCTGTTCTTTACTATGCTTGGCCTTTCCTGAGGAGAACAGTGTTGAGATTGCTGAGTTAGCTGTTACTTAATGAGTAAATACTTGCTACAGAATAATCTTGGAGTTTATATTTAGCCAAGTAATATAACATACATCAGAGTGGTTCAGGAAAGATTCAGATCTACAGGAAATCTATCTTTAGTATTGCTGGTATTAGATCAAAGCTGTTAAGGTCACATGATGCAAATGGATGGGTAGTTTTCAGACTACAATTATGACATGCCCTCTTCCGTGACTACAGAGTCCATAGTGTAAGTGGGCACATTACATGGATGTCTTTGCCTATAATCTAGTCAGTGGAGATCTAGTCAATACAACCCATGAAGCTCAGAAAGCAATTCAGCTTATCCTTAAGTAGATACTTATTTCAGTCCAGAACCACTGTCCAGTCTTTCCTGACTGCACACTGACCAGATCTATGTGTGAATACCCTGACAAAATACCCACCTGATTAATAGCTTCTTCTGATTGATTGCCCAGATTATGAAAATACTGAAATGGTTTGCTGCATAGAAGGTGGAACATTTGTTAGTATTTCCTATATTAGATCAGAGGCAGAAATGCATTTTCTGACAGACTTATGGTGGTGCATCAGCACTGAAAAAGCCAAATACACAGAAAATCAAAGCAATCAGGTTAGCATTCAGCTTGTCAGAAGAATTGCCTCCTGCCCTGCAGAATGAAGAAGGCTTATGGTCTCCTTATAGTATCAAAATAAATATAAAATGGCACATAGACATTGTTTGTAGATGTTTTGTGCAGATATGAATCCCCAAACTTTACACTGGAGAAGCTAAATTTGAACAGAAACAGTTAAAAATCTATCAGTCCACACACAAATGCACGTGCATATTAAATTGACTGTATCTTTTTCAATGCAGAACATTGAACCCCATTTTGAATAATTTAAGTAAATAAAGCATTGATTAATGATTAACGAAAGGAGCTGTATCCATTCTTAAGGCATGGAATCTTTGGAAGAAGAATTGGCAATTAGGGAATTAACCTCTTTCACAAGAAAGCATGTGTGACAAAAGAAGGGGAAGAAGGTGTATCTGCACAGGTGGCAAAGTCTACCATTTCTTGGCATTGGAATGCTTCACTTCAGTGGATTTTCTAATATTCTTTTAATGTTTATGTTCAACCATGGATGGGCACTTAGGTGTGTGCATGTGGAATAGAACAAAAGAATAGAACAATAGAATAGAATAGAAGGACCAGGCTCGCATATTCATCTACTGGTTTTCATATGATCTTTTGCATGTAGATGCCATCTCAAAGTTCCCTTAAAAAACCTGAGTGTTAAGAAAACCTGTCATGTCTAGTTGCATACAACTACACACTTGTGAATGAAATATGATGAATTCTAGTGCATTTCAGAGCTTCCTACCAAATGCTAAACCTCAAATGTATCCCTTTCCAGATAAAAGCCCTGAAAGCCCATACTCCCAACCTCCCTCTTATTTATAAAATAAAAATTCTGATTTTTCCCTGGCTCCTTTCTTTTTCTGCATTAAGAAAGGAGGAATTTACTTTTTTCCTAACAGCTCCAGAACTTTGAGATTTTACAAGAAACTATTGCTTAATGCAATAAATTTTAGTTTTCCCTTCAGGTGTTAGATTTTTCAGAATTTTCTGAGGAAGATGTGCATCATTGCTAAAATATGAAAGGTCAGATCTTTACCTGATCTTTCAGCATTGCACAACCAAGCTTTTGAATGTTGATCTACCTTTCAGTTGCACAAGGCCCTTAAATAGCTTTTTTTTACAGACACAGTTGGAAATCAATAAACACATATATTGAAAAAGCAGAAACAAATTATTGTCATGAACAACTTTTCTTTAAAAGAAAATTGCAGTTATACAGCTAAGGGTTAGGAAGGAAGGAGAAGAAACAGAAGGAATGGGGTTATTAACAGTGCCTGGAATAAAGTTGCTTTCAGGATTCAAATCAAGATGCTTCTCCAACCTCCTCTAGTGATGACTGAAAACAGAACTCTAATGTAAGAGCTTTGAATAAACTCTGGAAGGGCTTCTTTCTCTTCACTGGTTATACAAGGAGTAAAAGAGAACAGCATTTTGATTTTGGCATCTCGGGGTCATCTAACTTACAGACTTCAGACATCTTTTGATTTAGATGTCTAGGGAGATTCAGCTCACATGCATTTACAGTCCATAGTGTAAATTGTTGTATTCATCAGCTGTATGGTGCTTAGTTGCTGGCTGGGGTTAAACCATGACAATCCTCTAGACATCCTTTATGACCAGTGGACTGAAAAAGCCATTTCTGGGGAATGATTTAGCCATTTTGACAGCCTCATATTTAGTTGAGATAAACTGTGAAATCAATTCCTCCATGTTGGGCTGCTGACCCAAAAAATACCCTTTATGGTTAAATATGAAATTGTAGACCCAGAAATACTGCAGAGTCTTGCCTATTCTCACAAAATCATTCAGGTTTTATTGAGCTTAACCCAGGAAAAAATTATGAATTAGAAAATGGAGGAAGGTGAAAAGTATGTAAGGAGATTCTAGATCCCAAAATTGTATTGCTTTTCCAAAAAATTGTTTTCTCTACCCTGGTCATATCAATTTTTAGCTACAGCCTCAGGCTGCTTATCTTGGATTCTGAATGGTTTTGCTATAACTACTGTCCCTTGTCTAGTTTTTCAGCTGATACACAGTACTGTCTACTTAGAGAATAGTTCTCCTTTATAATTTTTCTCTGTTTCAAATTCATATGAGCATTTTCATTCAGGTGTTTTTTGTTCACCACCTTAAAATCAAACTATAGGATGGACATAAAAACTGGCAAAACATGGCTGGAATACACTATGTGGGAGAGCCAAGTCATCATAATCAATCTGATTCCTGAGGAAAGAAGTCTCAGATGACCATTGCCAGGTTCTGTCTGTTGGAATTGTGCAAAAAGCTATCACTGTCTGTGGCCTTGAAAAAGAACTTAGTGATTGCAGTAAACTGATATTTTGTCCTGGAAAGTAAGCCACCATTCAATCTTCTGAAATTAAGAAAACTAGCGTTTCCTACTTCCAAGCAATGGAAAAAACCCAGCTGTTTTGGCATTGCTTCTGTAATATTGGCAAGTCTGTTCTGCAGGCTGTTTGTACCTACCATCAATAAAAGCCTAAATGAAACTACAAGCCATCTGTCTCTGGTGTGACTCTGAATCCTGTAGAACATCTCTTCAGTGATGGTAACCATTTGTCATGCCTTTAATCTTTGGGGGAGATAGTCCATCTGGTTGCAAGGTGCAAGTTATCTCTCCAGTCATACTTGTAGGTTGCACAGAGCAGAAGCTGTGAAACTGTGACATTTTCCTGTCACAGATATTTTAAGATCTTGGAGGGAGGAGACAATCCAGAAAATTTCTCCTTAACCCCTTTCCTTGAATTCCTGAAACATGTGCCAATGTGTCTTCTGTTCATAAATGACACCTGCATTCAATAAATCAGAAAGTTCTCAATACAAGTTTGTTCATTATTTCCTGTTACAACTGTCTTCTAGAAAATTCAGAACTAAAGCAACTGTTTAGACCCTTATGCACGAATGGGAAATTAACTCAGTAACAGTAGGATTCTGTGTTTATTTAAACTCTATTGCTAGTGAGTGAAAAGGCTACAAAGAACTGTGCAATATAGGCCCCCACATTTTAATAACAGTGTGTTTTCCAGGACTACCTAGGCTGTCAATATTTTCGTGCAAGCATGCAGGGATGCCATGATGAGAATTTGACTTCAGAGAAACCAGGACATTGGCTTGAGCTATGCAATGGATTTCACCAGGCTCTAAAAAAGTTATTTTTTTGGTTTTTGTTTTTTTTTTTGTTTTATTTTTTTTTTTTTTTTTTTTTTTTTTTTTTTTTTTTGCTAAATTAATTTTAATTATTTTTAAAATTTTATTTTATTTTTCAATGAGATTTATGCAATCGTGTCAAATTTTCCAAAGACCAAGCATCTGAGATATTTCTTTGAAGACCTGGCACCAGTTGGTGGTAGAAACTTGGATCTTTTCTTCCCACTCTGCCACAAACCTGCAGATGCCAAATCTGGCATTTGCATCCATGACAAGTGTGCTGCCTTGCCAGCTTGTTTCACTGAAATTGGCTCCTGCTGGGAGGATCTGCTCACAAACTTGTTTTGCTGGCACCTGACCATTTTTTGGGTACTATCTTTAACACAGCACATCTGTTTTAGGCACACATACTCTTTAGCTGCCTCAAAGCACCACGTGATGGACTGTCTTATTTTATGGAAGTTATCCAGCCTTGACACACTCTTGGGTACACAGCTCAGCAATTCCACAGTCTTGGTTACACTTGACAACCCAGGCTGACATTAGCAATCTTGTCTCACTTCCCCCCCTTTCACGAGGAGTAATCACAGTTGCCTTCCTCATCCGTATGGCTAAAACACAAGGCTAAGTCATATGGTTGTCGAGTTTGAGACATATTGGGTCTGTTTGACAACTCCTTTTTTCAAAGCTCTCTAAATAGTGCAGAAAATTCCACTGCAATTAATTTCGAAAATGCTAAGTGTTTATTAACTGTGAAAGCTCTGAAAGGAAAGCAAAATTAAATGATTGCTGGAATACCCTTTTTCAAGCTACTATTATTTATTTAAAAATAGAAACAAGATCTGTGGCTGTAGAAAGGCTGGGAGATTCTTTAATTTCACCCTTGATTGTATCTGCTTTGTATTATGAGAGTTTGGGAAGCTTGACCAATTTATAATAATTATTCTTTGGCAAGGGGTCTTGATGGCAAGGATTATTGATGTTAAAATTATTACTGCTTCTTCAGCAAGACTTGAATTATTCAACTCTAGAGGAAAGAAAAATAAGATGTATTTGAATCCCTATACCCATCCTCCATTCAGATCACAGCTCCATTTATATATTCCCATACACTTATTTACGGAGTATTTTGGTAGTTATTAATTATGGAAAGTCTGAAAGAGAATTAAAACAGAAGATTGTCAGGAATCTATTAGTTTAAATGGAACACTTCTAAAAAAAAAAGAGAACAAAAGAATTCAGTGTTTGAAAATTACATGCTGTTGTTTTTAAAAGAAGAGGCATTGAAGGTGGTATAATACATTTCCTAGATGTATGAATAGAAAGTCACGTGTTTGTATACATACATATGCTGTTATCTGTGCCCCCACACTTCTTTTACGATGCATCTACATAATTGTATGTCAGGTTACATATGCTTAATGTGGGGTGTTTAGATGATGATACAACAAAATATATAAAAGGCTGTATCCTAGCTCATGCAGTATCACCACTTCTTTTTACCCTGCCATATAAACTTTTCCTCTTCTCAGCCTCCATGAATTTATTCCAACTCTCCAAATTATTGTATTGCTTCTTACTATTTATTACATATTAAAAAATAATCAAGTCATATAAAAAAGTCTTTTCCCTTCTGTATGTGGATTTATGCCTCTGTGCAAGGCCCTGAAAAACAAAATTGAGTCCTGAAACAGTCCTAAACATGCCAAAATTTTTACAATCAATTATCCTTAGCCCTGCAGGGCAAGAAAGGAGAGGGTCACACTTTTTTTTTTTCCCCAGAGGTCCTTTACACTTGTTTGTAATCTATCAAGGATCCAGCATATTAAATGTAAAAGTTGGGCAATTTTCATGTTGTAAAAAGCTGTCTGGACCGTATGTGAGAATTCAGTTTTACTTATTCTGTGCTCTCCACTCAGTAAATAAAAGTAAAAAGTGCAATTACATCAAAGGAAATACATTGCAAAAAAATAACCCTGATTAACTTAAGTAAAAAAGGAATCATTTTTTTGATTTCTTTGTCACATATTCCTAACATCTTGATGTTAAGACATATGTGAAGGAAAACGAAGTATTGCATTATATTGCCTGAGAAATAGGTTGTGGAATATCCACTGGAGGTTTTTGAGAGTAGGATAGGTAAGTAGTTGTCAAAAGGGCTTAGATATGGTTGACCTTGCATCATGATCTCCTATTAAGGAGTAAAGCAGAGGTTCTCATGCAATCTTGCTCAGCTCCATCTCCTACCGAATCCATGCAGGTAAAATGGTGGTGGGAATAAAAAAGTTGCATTCAATTTCCACTGCAATGTCTTGCTTTATCAGGGCTTTGTTTCTCCTGGTTTATCTAACACAGTCTGAAAAAAAATCTTGAAGAAAAATGTTGTAATGATACACTTGCAACAGATAGTACTTATACATACATATTTTTCCCTAAAGAAAATCAGATCTGCTACATTCCATGGAAGAACAGACAGAAATACTCTAAAACTGTTGTTTAGGTGAAGTCATATAATTTTATGGAAAACATATTGAAATCAGAAGTAGTTCAAATTTAGCTTGATGAACTCTGAAGTGTTCATCTTATGTGAGACATTACTGACCTGGTTGTTTTCTGGTCACAGTTTATATTAACAGACCTGTACTCATCCCAACCAACTTAAAGTATTTGCTCAAGATCTTTGTGGCAACAGAGGCTGCATCTATAGTCAATACAGAGTAAGAAATAAGTGTATTCATGGGTTGACTTAGATCTTAGGTAGGTTGATTGATTCTCCTGAGATACCTCTCTCTCTTTCTTCCCTCGCTAGATAACAGTTTTACAGTATTGCAGGTACCTTAAGTCCTACAGGGTAAATCTGGGCTTTGATTCCTATAGAAGTAGTGAGATTCAGATCCACAGAGGACTGTCATAATGACACTGTGAAAAGTAATTCTACCTCTGTGTCCATCTACACTATAAGCAAAAAGGACCTTGCAAAGATGGACCTTGCAAGGACTGTCTCCAACTGTGTGTCTGTCTGGATAGGATTGTATTATAGAAGGAAAAGGGATATTGACAGCCTTATTTGAGGGAAAAAAAAAAAACAACCCTTTCAGAGCTTGCTTTTCCTTAATGTTCTTTATCATGGCATTCTCTACTCTTCATAGATAGATGGTGGACTCTCCCAGACCTCACATGAAATACCATCGTGCACAAGTTGTGACACAGCATGGAAAGATCAAAGGCTGCTGTCTGACTGCTCATCTCTGCTACTGTTGAAAAAAATTTCCAGGTGCAGAAAACTTCTTTAACTCTTTCTTCAGCCTGTTTGCAAAAGAGCAAATATTTCCCTCATTCTTAAATTGCTTTAACCCGGAGATTCAGTAGGTTGCATGTGAGAAAGGTTTAGCGGAAGGGTTTTTTTTTTTGTTTTAAAAGAAAAATGCTAGGGGAAGCAGTAAGAAACAAGCCAGTAAACAGTGAATTTCAGGCCAACAAACATCAAGCCTGTCAAGTCCAAACAAGAATTATAGGTCTGCTTCCATACCTATCTATTTCTTCATGTGTCTATCTTATCTCTTTATTATCTGAGCATATTACTAGCCCTAAAATTCCCCAGTGCTACATCACTACCCTAGCACTAGAAAAAAAGGCATGAACCAGTTAGAGTGGGCCCCGAGGAGAGTCACAAACACAGTCACAGGGCTGAAACAACTCTGCTATGGAGAAATGCTGAGAGAAGAGAGCGCTCTAAGAAGACCTTATTGTGGTCTTCCAACACTTAAAGGGGGCATATAAGAAAGATTAAGACAATTAAGAGAGACCTTTAATCAGTGCCTGAAGCAGCAGGACAAGAAGCATCAATTTTGAGCAGAAAGGGAAGATTTAGAGTGGCTATAAGGAAGACATATTTTACAAAGGGTGGTAAAACCCTGAAACAAGTTGCTCAGAAAAGCAATGCCCCATCATTGGAAGTGGTCAAAGCCAGGTTGGAGAAGGCTTTGAGCATCCTGGTCTGATAAAAAATGTCCCCATCCATGGCAAGGGGGATGGAACCAGATGATTGTTAAAGGTCACTTCCAACCCAAACCATTCTATGATTCTATGGTTCTGTGATACTTAATTCTAGAATAATCCAATTAAATAATCCAATACAATTAATTTGTAATGATAGAATTTACTGGAAACATTCATGGCCAGGTTGGATGTGTCTCTGAGCAATCTGATCTAATTGAAGATGTCCCTCTTCATTGCAAGGGGATTAGACTAGATGATCTTAAAAGGACCAAAATTATTCTATGATTCTATGAATTGCATAATCCAGTCTGAATAGTCTGTAGTGGGAAAATTTCATTGTGAGCAACCAGGACTTCAGAGAAATGTCATCAGGAAAGTCCAGTTTGGCATGCTGGACTTCTCAAGAAGGAAGACTGAGGCTGTCTTAGAGGTAATGTGTTCCAGTGACAATGTAAGGCGGTGAAATCCAGGATGGAGAATTAGTGTGACATAAGAAACCTAGATTTCCTTTCTGTCTTTACAGCTATCTTCCTATATAACCCTGTAACAACTCATCCTTCCCCTTTCTACCTGCATTTCTATTCCCACAATTTGCTTTGCATTGCTGTTGACATAATACCTACACCCTTTCAAGCAGTTCAAGTCCTCCACAGATTTTTCCTCTGCATAGAACAAGTTATATTCTCATCAGAGGCATATAGATGTTGATATCCATAAGCATGGATTTATTGAAATGAATGAAGAGGGCTTTTAAAAGCCTTGTGTTGCTATCTTTTCTGCATACCATAGTGTTGGGTGCATATTTTAAAGAAGCATGTGGTGGGAGGAATGTGGTGGAACTGGAGAGCAGCAGTAGCACTGCAAAACATCTGTTGGCCAATTTCAGCCAAAATTTGACAGATGGGGTACAGATTACAAAGATCTTACAGCCTTTGAGTTTTATGAAATAAAGTAGCCAGACAGAGGAAAGACATATCTATAAAGTAAGCTTGTTGTAGTCTCAATCATTATCAACACCAGTAACTACCAACTCCTGGAAGAATGAGAAACTAAAATTTGCAGCCAATCACAAACCAGAATTAGAGCTTGCAACTTGTCAGACATGAGAAGAACCAGCTAAAGACATAAACCCACCAGTAACCTAGCTTCACTTGTCCTGCTGCATACAGAATAACTGATTTTGCTACATTTTTCTCATGCATCTTTGATTTATTCTTTTCCTTTCTTTCAGAATATTTCAGTAGAATTGTAAGTCATCATTTGTCTTAAAAAGTAAATGGACCAAAAAGCTAACAGTTGAAATGGCCCAGAGAGATTGATTTTGTCAGTTTAGAATTGTAAGAACAAAATAAGAGAATATTACAAAAATGGTTAATTGATTTACCCAGTGTCACATAGGAAAGCAGCATCAAAGACTGATAAAATAAATATTTTTCAGTTCAAAACTAAGATGAATGAGGTGAAATTGTCTTTTCCTTCAAATACTAGAGCAACAGAAAGCAATAATGTTGAACTATAGGTTATATCTTGAATTTCAAACACATGAATATTTCCAAATTCAGGAAAGAAAGAATGAAATCAAATCACTGATAAAAGATTGGTATCTTGAAACAGAATCATGGGACTCTTTTCCCTACCCGGGGACTAGATCCTTGCCCAGTTGTAACTGATGTATCTGCATCTAAAGGACAGCAGTCACCATTTCTAGTTATTTAAATAGATCTGCTGCTTTATTCTGTATTTGTGGATCTAGTTCTGCACTCACAAAATGACTGCATGAGTGAATTGGTAGGAATTTTTCTGCTAAACCAGCACTTTTCTTTCTCTTTAACACTAATAACTCAGGCCCTGTGTCTCTCATTTTATAACCCAAAGGTATAGAAGCCCTACTTGCAAGATGCTCTGTCAGCTGTGTTACAAAAATACTAATTGAAAGCCCTATTTTTTCCTCTTCTGTATGTTCCCAATAATGTCTGGATAAGAACTGCTACAGGTGTCTTCCCATGTTTAAATTTTCCTCTTAGATTGGTCAAAACCATATGACGAGATACTCTTCCACTGACATATGGCATAAAGAAGTTGCCCTTCCTCAGAAATATCTTTTACCTCTGTGTTCAACATCTTGGACTAGAGTGGATAGTAGCCTAAATATTTCTGTTTTCTTACTGAGATAGTTAATTTTCTAAGTAAAACTTGCCATGAACAGAAATCCTTTGTGCATTCCATTGACTTTACTCAGATTAACCCCATCTACCCCTTGCCCCTGAATTCAATATAATATGGCATCTCCTGAGAATGTATAGTAATTACAGAGTCTTTGATTTGACACTTTTGAGGAAAAAAATGTAAATAAAAATAGTTTCCCTTACTACCATAGGTGCCTTTGAAACATAAATTAGAATTTCTTGTCCTAATTTGCCATTGACAAGACTTAGAGGCAGAGTTAAGACAAAATTCTTGAGCCAGCAAACTTGCTTCTACAAGTACAAAGGAATTTAAAGAGTGGCCTCGGGAAGAAATGGATGTAGCTGTCAGTTGCATGAAAGAATTTAAAAACAGAATGCAATGCTTTGTCAAATGATGGGATTCAAATGTAACGGCATGTCATTGACCCTAGTGCTCAGCAACACATATTTCAAATCCCTGAAGATTAATAGGAAAGATGGTTACAGCTCTCACAACAGCTGCTGGAAAGTGTTCCTATCTCACGTTTTAATTACATGTATTTATACAGTAAAAAAAGTCCTAAATGCAATATAGCCTGTAGTATGAAACAATTTTGAACATTTATGAGATTCAGGCAATTAAGAGTCTAAACTTTCAAATGTTTCCAGATGGCGCACTGATTAACAATTGTGTGAATTTAATATTTGTTTAAATGCGCTGCTCTGTAAAATATTTCTTAATAGTATATGAATGCATTGCAATGAATCTAGGCACAACTTTTCTTCAAGCACAACTTGCCTCATTGCCTGAAGAAGTGGAAATCTCATTAGCTGATTATATAGACCAAAAGCTGTAACAGATCAGTGGTAAGAGATGAAAAAGATGAAAAATAAGCCAAGCCATTTCTTAACTAATGACTGTTTCTCTTTTCTTTTTAGATGCAGGTCTCACAGTTTTCATGCAAGCCACTTACAGATTCAGTCTCACAGTTTTTACAACTGAGCCTACTAGTGAGGACATTTCCTTGGAGCTAACAGTATTATAAATGTTGACATCGGTTGAATACAGTAAATTGAAAATGAGGATCTGTATGTGAGGATCTATCCATGGCAATGAATTTGGAACTAGGTGATCTTAAGGTCCTTTCCAACCCTAACTATTCCATGATTCTGTGATCTACAGTACAGTTTTGGTTTTTTTTTAAGAAAACACCTGGTCTTTGGTGTTTTCTGTGGGGTTAAACCACTTAAATTTCTTAAATGATCTCTCCACAGCTTCTTTTGACATTTTCAAGCCTTCCACATTTGTACTATTTCTTCTGTTGAAAACTTGAATCAATGCAATCCTCCACCGTTCACCAAAATATTCATTTTTGTCAGTGAAATTTGTTCTTTCAGAGAGAGACCTATTGGTGGTGGCAATCACTAGCTATACTTCTAGTTTTTGCAGGAGTATATGGTCTAGTTAGTTTATGTATTTGAATCTGATAGTAGGTTCTGAAATAAGAGGAACAGCCAGAAAATGCAATATCAGTGGCCTTGTAACACTTCTGCTCTGAAACCTAAAAATGGAACACCAGCAACTATCTATAATATTTAAAAATATTCTGCCACATTCAGAATAAACTGTTCCATTATTTTGTGCAATATTTGCAGTACGTGCAAGTCACAGAAAGCAAGATTCATCTCACCTGCCATCTGAGATATGCAAGCTAATCATCGGAGTCCAGAACTGGGTGATGTTGCAATGTCCTTTTATATTCAATAGAGAAAAAAGCATGCCTCCAAAGCAGATTCTTTCCCCATTTTTAGACCATAGGAGGAGGTGAACTATTCTCTGAAAACACTTCTTGCTCTCGAATGTTTGTAAAAGGAGCCTGGTTTGGCTACTTTAGATATAGTTACGTAACTATTAGATGTACATGGGATGAATCCCAACAATATTGAACATAGTTTACTCATTTACTCTGAATCTCAGAAGAAAGGGTATAAATCTCAAACCTAACTCTTTCTTTTTGTGTGTCAGGGTCAGTAGTGATTGAAAAAAAAAAAAAAATGGAAACATCCACATTTTGGCAGAAGTGATCCAGCTCTCATGTCTGCCTTTCAATGTCAGTGAAGTTATTTATTTATTTATGAAGTAGATTATGTAGTGTGTTGGGTGTGATTTTAAGGGCTGTGTTCCTATCTCAGAAGCAAGAACAAACTCATCATTTGCTTCCACATGAGAAAAAATACATAATAGCAAAAAAAATGTAAGAAGCAGCCAAAGGAAGACAAACTATAAATGATGATTTAAAGAAAGAGTATTGTTTCTTCCTTTTGTTTAACAGTGGTTTAATGGAACAGGATGGACTTGAGCATAACTAATTGGTTTAGGTTACAGTGCCTGGACATTGCACTTGGCTTTGCAATTTGCCTGACTCCTTGGGTAAGACACTTGGCTATCCTGTTTTCTTTTCAACTGTCTCAACTGCTTGGGTTCCAAACACAATTGATGGAGACAGGAGATTTTCTCTTTTTATTTCTTTCACCGCAGTCTTGCACAAGGTTGCAACTGGTAGAAATTCCTAACATACCTATGATGCCATTTGGTAGGCTCTGTTTCATGGCAGAATTGAACACTTATAGGCTAATTTACTTTCTCCCTGACTGGGACTGTATTATCTTAAGAGAAAGCTAAAAAGAAAAATGTTTACTTTGCTGGTCATTGAATCATTGTGTTGAAGTAGTATATGAGTGAGGAATTTTACCTGCTCTACTATTCTTCTACAAATTTGGCATCTGCTTTCCCCTTTTGTTTCTATTTTTCAAGATGTCAGTGGATACTGTTTGTTTCTCTTCTTGTTATGACAGGAATGAGATTTTTTTTTTTCTTTTCCAGCAGCACTCATGAAGACAAAACTTTAAAGCCAGAGTTAACTTGTCCAGAGTAGTTAGTGAAGAAGGAAGGAGAGAATGAAAAAGATTCTTTCCCCACCCTCAGAAAGAGACAAACTGGACAGAGTTACTTGATAGGGGAAAACATGTTCCAAGTACAACCTCCCATATAACAATCATGGCTTCATAGAGTACTGTTACAACAGCTTGATTTTTACAAAATCATATTAAGATAGTGCTACTGAAAGCAAGAAGAACTGAAATTACATCTATGCTATGCAGAGTACACTAATCTCAAGGAAAAGTAAATTACATAAAGTTGTTTCCAGAAAGAAACAAACACTTTTTCAATGTAGCAATGTAATTAGCATAGACTTCTATATCTGAATTCTAATGAATTCTTTCCTACTTTTTAGTTTTTTATCATCACTGCCTTTTCCAGATCTTTCATGTGATATATTAGTCTGTTTGGATTTGATAGGCAATAAAAACAGACCAGTCAGTGTGTTAGTTCTATAACACTCTTGCATTTAAGAAATAATATAAATAGCATAAAGACAGAAGGAGAAATCAATGTGCCAATTCTTTATATAGAAAAAAAGTCTACCTAGTAAAATGAAATTGCTTAGTTCCTAAAGGGCAGAGATGAACTTCTTTGGCTGCTTATGCAGAAATGCTATAAATATTTAAATGTAAATAATAAAATCTTTACATGCATAAATAAACATGAGCTTGATATTACACACGCTACAACGGCAAAATATGACAACTGCTGCTTCTTCAGGAAAATGGATATTTCCTGTGACTGAATTGAGAATAAAGTCAAAGCTAATAAGATACCTCACATAGACTTTGATTCCACACTACTTTTAAGCAAAAATTTCCCTTAGTTGGGTTTCTTTTTTTTTTAGAAAGGTGTGAAGACCTCTCTGGAGCAAACACTTGGGATGAAAAAATACACAGGCTTTGATTTCTTTAAACACAGGATATGTTGTTGGCTTGGCATGGGGTAACTGTAGAAATTTTAAGAGCTACTGACACAAGTTATCAACTATTTTGTCCATTATTATGGTCCTTATGCAGAGGTTAACTGGGATGAAAGTTGGATCAGTAGCCTTAGAGGTTGACCTTGTATGAAGAATAAAGTGGTGATCCCCTGGTTTTCTCTTTGCTTCTGACCTTAGCATTCCAGTCCAAGGAGCCTTCCTGACTCACATCTCATGCTGTGGCCAAGGTGATGGTCACACTCCCTTGCTGTGCCCCATGACCTGATCCATGGCTGCTTTCTACTTCAAGCCATCATGAATCACTTTATGGTCACCTGGTTGTTTGAGGTACACCTCAGCAGAAAAAGTCATGTTCAAGCTCATTAGCACTATTTTACCAGGAGGTTTGGTTTTGAACTTTTGATTATGCATGCATGATTAATTAAAAGAAGTCAATTAGTCAATTAGATCATTTAGAGGTCAGTCCCATCTTGCAGGTAAGAGGAATGGCCTGTCTTGTAGACATATGCCTAAATTCTTTCCCACCTGATAGGATGGCAGTGTCCAAACTTCTTGTTGGGAGCATTCCATAGTATGTTCAAACCCCCTGCATTGTACCAAGGCACCCTAGCCAGTGCAAGCCAAAAGTGTACAGGAAGCATGAGAACAGTTACATATTCTAGATAACTGGGGGATGGAGGTTGAGAACATACTCTGACTTTGATTTGTTTGTTGGTATAGACACAGCATTTGTTCCCAGTAGAGAGCTATGAGGTCTTCAAGAACTCCGTGTTTATGAAAAGACTCTAGAGGCACTCTCTAAGACTACAGGAAATTCTATGATTAGCATCTTTTCCCACAGATGCATTTATTTAAGTCATTTCCTTTCACTAACATAAACTTATTTTGTGGTATATAACTTTTTTAGGCTCTTAATCCATATAGCCATCTGTATAGTTTTGCCAACTCTATGCATGACTTTAAATACCCAGAATATAAAGGTACTTCAGGAATATTAAATAAGGAAGCTCAGGGTTTAGCATTGAAAGTAACAGCAGCAACAAAACAAAATAAAGGCCTTCAAGAGGCCTTGAAAGCACACCTGTGTCTTTGGTGTTATTTGAGTAGCAGATTTCAAGCATGAGACCACCTTCCCCAGTGAGAGATGGAAAATATTTAGGACTGGTGAACACTCCAAAGATTTTTCACAGTGGCTTGGCAAAGAGCTATTAAGCACGGGTGTTTAATTCTGACACATCAGGGAAGTTCATGGTGTCTTATACTCCTTAGACTCATGATCCCACCTGTGTAGTGGACTTTTGTCAGCAAACAGGGCTGAAAAAGCAGTTACACTGCAATGTTTGTAGGTTCCCAAACTGCTCTGGGGCTTTTCTGGCTTAGTGAGAGCAAACAAGCTCATTGGAAAAAACCCACAGGTACACACCACATTAAGGAAATTCTATGAAGTTACATTGTTTGAAATTGGAGGGTGGTTCATGAGCAGTTTGGATGATGACACCATACTGAGAATTTCTGTCCAGAAGCCTAAGGAATGAGAGAATCAATTTAAAAAATCAAGAGAAAGCTGTCTGGAAAATATCCAGTGCAAACATTTTTTCTGTCTGAAAATGCTGAGTTGTTGAGCATAAAATGTGTGGTGGAAACATTCTGATTTAAATTCATTCTAGTCTACCCAAAGCACACAAATAAAGAATGGAATGTCATGGTAAACTCAAAATACTCCATTTCAATCTTTTCTGAGATACTCTGAGTTTCTATTTTTAAGAACTTATAATTAAATAAAAGTTTGTTCTAATTTTAACTATAGCCCTTCAGGGTGACTTAGAAAACATTTTTTTCCATATGAGTCCATCTCCCTGTCATAAAAGTTGCTCCCTTTTAATTTATTTATTTATAAATCACATTAAAACGAAACTTAAAACCTATTTCCTTTTAAGAGGATCTAGATATGACCACCTACCTGAATGGGTGTGAGATTTCTAGTAGGTAAAACAAATATATTTGATTACGTCTATTAACGTAGAATAGGAATCTGTTCACTTGTAGGTTCCAATTTCAGTTTAAAAATAAAAACTATTATCTCCAGAGCCATCCACAGAAAGAAGATACCCAAAATGGATTTGATTCAAGGTTTCTTACACAGTTATTTAAATCTTAGTCATAGCACAGAACCTACTGGGTTGGTTCCTCCAATAAAAAGTAATAATAATAACAACAACACAAAAGGATTTATAACTGTGCCTTTTTCACCCTTTAAAGTTGGATTAATTTAGTTCCAGTGTTGTCTCTGAAAGAGTTTTATCTGATTTAGCTTTAGATACTTAACCATAATAACAATACAGATATTCATATCTGAGCTAGTGACCTCAGCTTCTATTATAAGGGATGTAGAGGAGTAGGCACTTTCAGAGCAGACTTCATTGAAATGGAGGAGTAGGCACTTCTGAGGCAGAATTCATTAGACTGATATGAATTTATACTAAATATTCCAATTTCTCCTTAGTTGTCATAAAGAACAGATGACAGCCAACTCTGATATAAATGTTTTTCTGTACATTTCTGTAGTTGACAAAACCCAATCTTGCCAGTGTTATATACTATGATTCTAAGATCTCAAGGAATAACATTTTTTTTTTTCCTTTTCAGGTGAGTTCTGACAATCAGATCTCTTATACAGTTGAGGCATTTGAACATGATCTTCTGTACTCCACAGGAAAAGAAATAATAAAGGCGTGCAATATCTCTCCATTTCCTCAACCATCACTGAGGTTATGAAGCAGTGCTCTTATGTAATACTTTCAGGTTTTTCTTATAAGAACACATCTGCAGGCTTGGCCTTGAGACATCTACTTACCCCAATAACTAACTAGTGCTCAACCATTTTCTTTAGCATGAAGTGTGAAAACTGTGGGCTGGTGTACATTCCAGAAGTGTGAACCTCTTCTCATGAAACCTAGTTGTTCTTAGGCAGGCACCATGCTGTCTGGCACATCACTGTCTATCAGGAATTTATCTTCCATTCAAACACATTTGGTTCCTCCTTTTTGTTTTGTAGAAAGCTATTTATCAGACATCTTACCTCTTTCCTCAAAAAGTTAATGGGATTAGCTGAGATCAAATAAGAGTGATGCCCCAGATTCTCCTGTTGGCTGGATTCACAACACAGAGTCTTCCGTGGAAGAGTAGGAAATCCTGGAATTATATTCGAGTTGCAGAAAGCGTGATACTTTGAGCTTTAAAGACTTTCCAAAATTCTGATAATAATTTAAGCTTTAAAAAAACCATGAGTTTAGTTTGTAAGAACTTGGAATTTTGCAATACGAATCGTAGAATCATAGAATAGTTTAGATTGGAAAGGATTCTTGAAGTCCAACCCCTGCTAACTGCTGTGTCCAGGGGCATATTCAAGTAGGTCAAGTTTCTCAAAGCTCCATCCAACCTGACCTTGAACATTTCCAAAGATGTGGCATCTATTACTTTTCAGTGCAACCTGTTCCAGTGCCTCACCACCCTTATCATAAAAAAAAAATCTTCCTTATGTCCAACCTAAATATACACTTGATCTTAGCAGTGTGTCTTTATTTGAGAATGGGATGTCATTTCAGCACAACATATAGGATATTTAGAACCTTAATGCAAGCATAAATAATTAATCTCATATCTAACTGAAATTGCTAAATCAGAATTCCAAAAATTTGGAAGTTGACTTTCAGTTTAACTTGGTTTTTCAAAGTCCAAATCTCAAGTCTTGAAGACAACTGTCACAGAACTCACAGCTGACTGTGATTTTAGCATAAAATCTGAACATGCTTTACTTACATTGCTGCTTTCCTGACACATTCCAGAAATCTGTTGCAATTCCTGCTAGAATTATGACTTTTCCTGTGACTTCTATTTACTGGTGGCAAACAAGGGATTTCTAAATGCAAGTGAACATGTGTTTCTCAGCTCAAAGATCTTATAATTCAGTTACTGTAAAGGCAGCCCATTGGTTTCAATGTTTTGACAAGGATTAGTCTTCCTGTTAACTTTAAAGCTGTTTTATCTAGAACACATATTCTAATGTTGCTTTGCTATAGCTTTGAAAGCAGTACCTTGATTTTGGCTGTTTTCCTGAACAGTCACTACAACAATATTAGATATCAGTATGGAATTCATACTCAACAGAATAAGACAGGCATCTTTAAAGAGCAGCTCATCCCAGTAACTCTCTGTAGAGGGAACCTTGACAACTGATTTAGAAAAAAATGCTAACTAACAGAAAACTAAAAATAAGTATAATGAATGCCATTAACAATATCTAAATCAAATCAGGTCAAATTTTACTGATTCTTATTGTTATATATTGAAAAAAGTGTCCTATGTTGAGAAGGAATACAATTTGGTCTTCAGGGCATTCCAGTATTCAGTATCAATAACGCAGTTGTGCAACTGTTTGGACAGTGGCTTATGAGGACTCACTTAGTATTTAGTAATTTAAAACAAAGAAGGCAGTATTTCTTTTTTTATTTGAGAACCCTACTGTTAAACATCTTTCCAGCTAAAGTTTAATAACTACCTTGCTTTATCTTGTACCAATCTTGACAATAATTAACCTGAAACAACTGGAGTTGTTTTTAATATAGAAACATGTTTATTTTGACGATATTATTTTGCTTGTTAAATAGAAGGTAAGCACTTAAAATCATGATACTCTTAAGTGAAGAAATGAAGAAATTCTATGTTTTTCCTTCTTTGGAGCCTAAGGGCATCTTTGCTGATGTGGAGTCAGCACGAGCAGGTAAGATTGCAACATACTGTGTTTGGCCAAGTTGCAAACTGATCTCCCACAAAGATTTAGAGAAACTCTGAAGTAGCAACTGGCACAGATTGCATGGAGGTGTTACATTTGACTCTTCACAAATCAAAGGCTTCAAGAAGCACTAGTTCCTGAGGGGTATCATAGTAGAGGGTTGCTAGCCATGGTTGTGGGTAACATCGAGCCTTCTTTGAAGACAAAACTGGGTTATGTGGAGTGCCTGACAGGTATGAAGCCTATGAAGCCTAGAAAGATGAGAAAAATAAACCACACAGCATAAGAATTTTAGCCTTTATGTGTGTATTAGAAGCATAAGGGTGTTCAACTGCTAAAGAACTGGGCATGACAAAAGAGCAGATATTTAAAATGGCTGGGCACAACATTGATAGCTACAGCTAGGGGCCTCCACAACCACCACAGATTAGTCACTAGCAGCCAAGCAAACTAAACCTGATTGCCATATTTCTTTATCGTATATTTTTCTCTGTTCATAAAAAACTCATGTGTTAAAATATTTTAAAAGGAAAAGAAAACTTTATGTGTCATTGTTAAGATCTTAATTCTTTCCCAAGTCTAGAGCATGCTCCAGTTAGACTTAGAGCTGTTTTACTTAATGAAGACATGAATTAAGAATTGGAAAATAGCATATTGTGATGTATGTAAAATGAGGAAAATCATGCATAATGCTTCCCCTTATTTGTACATATTACATTTGTGATTGTCAAAACCAGGATTAACTATCCCTCTTGGGCTGTGCATTCCAAAATGTTTAATCTATTCCCCCTTGATACAACAGAGTAGCTCCTATTAATACACAAGCATACTGGAAAAATATAATCTACCCTTATTTCCCATCTCTCATTAATTTCCTATTACTTTCCATTAGCACCCAAAATCACTGCGCTTCTCATTACAGGAAAAATAATTCACACATACAAAGTGCAGCATAATTAAAGTCAAGTCAGGGGTGGTGGTGGGGAAAGTAGCCTTGCTAAATTTCAGAACATATAAATGCAATAGCTAAATCTAGATTATTGCCCTTCAGTTTCTTTGAGGGTCAGAAATTCCTGTTGTTTCTCCTTCAAATTTCCTGACACTTGCTGAAAGGAGTGAATGAAGAAGAGAGAAGGAACGGTAACTGCCAGTGGAGGATTCTCATCTACTTCCAGGCACTTGACTGTTAGGGATTAGAAGCTTCACACTCTAATATCCTTATATTGCCAATGGAAAGGTAGAAAGAAAAGTTATGACCTGTATTCCTGATACTTCAATCTGTATTCCTTGGTGGCCTCAAGAATTATTTCTCTACAAGTATCTTTGAGACACTGAGATAGTAGACAACTCAGGGATGTAAATTTTTGTGGAATTAACCATGGCCTTAGAATCAACAGCCAGTTAATTAGAGAAATAGACAGACTGGAGTGAAAGTTTCAAAAATCAGCAAGTTACAGGTCTGTAATCATTATTTTAAGACCTGTTTCTTTTCCTGAACTAAGATTATTTTAGCAAAGGTGAGAATGCAGTGAAACAGGCACAAGCCTCCAATCCTAACTGATAACTGGTACAAATAGAGAAACCACTAGCTACTGGGACTATCATGACGTCTGCGAGATATTTTTCCACACAGAGAAATGTTTTGTCCTTCTTTCATGTACATATATTTGAGATTTGCAATATTTTCTCATTATTTGCCACCATGACCCTCTGTGATAACCTAACATTGCCGTTGCCAGGTTTTTAGATTCTCTCCAAAGTGCCTGAAAATTTACCTGCTCATTCCTGAACATTTTGGGTTTCTCTGAGCAGCCTGCAAATTCAACAATGAAATTGCCTGAAAAGTGCTTTCTTGAAATCCGTTATGTTTTTTGTTGAATAATAACCCCTATTCTATTTTATTTCTTTCACCAAGTAAATAGAGGCACTAGGGTAACACTATGGGTAACGTTATCCTACATTTTGGATCACTCAAGCTCAGATTTTCTCACCCAACTTTAGGCACTTAACTGGGAGGTTTAATTCAGGGCTATCATCACCTTATCGTTCCTCTGTAGATAGTGGAAAAAGATTGGTATCCCCAGGGGTGATTCTGGCCAGACTACAATATGAATCTGTTTTCTTCCCTAACTCCAGAGGACATCTATTTGGGTCTTAATCACTGTGACTCAGACAGTTAAAGTAAGATGAAGAAGATTCACATATTTCACTATGGCTTTGCTGATGCTAAATTAAAGATGCTTAAAACTCTACATTTAATCAAGAACATTATAAATTCAAGGGAATTCAGGTAAATTAATCTACTTTTGTCCTGGCTCCAGCTTTTTTAATCTTTGTTCTCAATGCTCTGTTACTAGCACACAGAATACAACTGCACTGGCTCAGAAAAAGGCAAGCTAAATACATGCTTCTGGGTTTCATTTTTTATAGCCATATTTGACATGATTAAACTGTCACCGGAAAAGTATGTGTATATCAGTAGGTGGGCAGGTGTCTTACGGTGCTGTGATCACACTTACCTTTAACTACATGAGAAGCTAGAATGGCAAGCATAGTATAATATAAAAAAATATACTTATTATCACTCTTTTAGGAAAAAGAGTTACAGCACAAAATATTTATGCATTCTGAATATTTTTTCCATTTTTGCCTTCCACTTTTTTGAAACACTGAAACTTTGCTTTTTTATGTAAATAAGAATACATTCAGGCAAAATTATTTAAAGGATAAATATGCAAGTATCCATGAGTGTTCCAAGTCAATCATGAGTATTTCTGTGATATTTCAGCATTGTGGCTCTGTAGAATGCAACACACTACTTTTAGCTGCATTGCCATGTGAAATGCAATATTCACACTTCCGATTTATCTGATGATAATTCAAATTATCTCAATTTAACAGAGTCCTGAACTGTTAAAAACCTATGGAAAAATGTGATTCAGATATCTGTTGTCCTGATATAAATGAATTTGATTTCATTTATGATATGGGAGATTGGAATCTAGCTTAATCCTAGAATCATGTTGTGTTTTACATTATGTCATTGTCCAGAATTTCTCAGACCATGTGCAGGCAGATATATTTTGCTAAACCCAGCAACATGAAAGTTCTTAAATATGTGTATTTTTATAAACACATACATTTATACTATATTAGAAGACATATGTATTTTAATAATATTCTGTATATATTGTGACTATCAAGTTTATTAAACAAACAATATTATGGTTATGATAGTGCAAATGTTTGTAGCTGTGTTTTCTTACTTTTCAAACTGATTTGCATATCTATAGATCAGCGGCAAGTCAACAGGATCGGAGACACAAAAACAATGAGTGGACAAAAGACACCTTAAGAACCTACAAAACAACAACCAGAAAAGCCTTTTAGCTGTAAGTCAGCAGACTTTTATGTCAAGCTTGGCTGACTAATTATTGCTTATAATTTGCATTAGGATTAATTAACTAATTAGAGAGGAATGTCTGAAGGCAAAGTTATGGCTCTGCTTGTCAAGCTGAGGACTTTAATTATTCTGATATTTTTAATTATAATCAGCTGCTGAATGAGTATTACATTGTCAGCTACTATAGCTGAAGCTGCAGTGGATAGGAAAGCTTAAGGAATTGTGGGTATTGTACTACCACTTCACCTAGAACCATGGAAAGGTAATGCTAACTATGCAAATATAATAGGAAAGCCTTCTGGCTTCAATACTCTTTAAAAGCATGTACACAGCACTGCTCAAACTGTGTTTTTTCAGGGTTATGTGTCCTTTTAAGAGTAAGAGAGTGACTTTTCCTCAGGAACACTCCTAGGCCTATATCCTTTGTTTGTTTAAATCTTTTTTTGGTGAGCCTGAATACACACAGCTCAATGCATATTGCTTTGTGAAACTTAATGTACAAAGGACAGTAAAGAAAGTACAGCCCAGAACTTGGACAGAAAAAAAGCCACCATCTTGCTACCCTTGTGTCTGCATTGTAATTTAAAGAACCCCAGACATTTCTGTTCCAATCAACAGAAGCTTTTCAGTGTGCAAAGTGAAGAAGACCTGTGCATTGCAGAACAGGATCATTTCTGAGACAGAACATATCTGATTTTTTTGCCAAGGCTATTATGATATCTTGGCTTAAGGGCTTGATCTCACAGCCCTGCTGAGGAGTAAGTTTGTTCAGCAATTTATTGAGGACACTCCTTTCCTGAGTTTTTTGATGATAACCATCACCACAGCATATGGATGCTTTATTATCCTCAACAGATATAATCTCACAACCACTGTGTCAATACTCACATTTTAAAGATGGACACTGGGGAATAGATTAACTAAGGACTGGAGTTGACTTCAGTACAAATCCTCTGGTTGTTGCTTTTCTGAAATGTAAGCCTCTAAAAGTCAAAAAGTGCAATTCTGTCACCTGGTTTATGACCAGACTTTGAGATCTGAAGATTCAGATATGCATAGTGGTCATCCTTTCTCATCTTTATTGTTTATATTTATGTTTACAGGGTAATCCAGCCTAATTTATTCTGGCAAGAAATAAGGAATCGGTACAAAATATTGTTACCAGATTAGTATAC
The DNA here is from genome assembly GCA_036873685.1 of Agapornis canus. Classification (NCBI taxonomy): domain Eukaryota; kingdom Metazoa; phylum Chordata; class Aves; order Psittaciformes; family Psittacidae; genus Agapornis; species Agapornis canus. The sequence goes on from JBAFWW010012492.1 coordinate 27,951, forward strand.
ACAAACAAGTAAAAAATACGCAAGTTCCCACATGTTTTTAGGACCTTGCTTTAAAACCAGGAAAAAAACCCAAACCCTAAATAGCTTTGGATGGTCACAGAACATAAAGGTGAACAAAACCTACTGGATTTGGCTGTTCTCATTCTATTAATTAAATGGTTTCAAATTACAGAGTAGACTTTCTTAATTCTGGCCTCACAAGTTAATCCAGACCACTGAAATCAGTGAGCAAAAAAGAGAAAAAAAGGAGAAAGCATTGTACTTTTAAGGGTAGAAAGAAGTTCTGCCTAATAACCTTGTGAATGCTGCAAAAAGTGGTCCCACAAAAAACTCACCCATTTTGACTCTCCAGTGTATAAATTATTTCATAGGCTTGCTTGACCTAACATTGCACTCGTTCCTTCCCAGTGGGAATTTTTACTGACATCAGGAAAGTTTCTCCAAGCTTATCCTATTCCCTAAAAGATGTTTTGACATGTTTGACTCTTCAGTTTTCTGTAACACTACATGTTTAGGGCTTAGTCTTTTGTGCCCCAACAAAGAAGCTGGTAGATGAGAGGGAAACCATGAAAAGCAAATTGCCATGGGATTGTGTACTTGCTCATTGTCTCATCCTAACACAACAAAATTCAAGCTACACCACACTGGAAGCTCTGAGCAATCCCTACTAAAGAAACAAAACAAAACAAAAAAAAAGGCTCTTTAGCCCTCTTTAACCCTATCTTCAATGATCATAAATAAAGAATGAACTAAAAAATAAAAAGTTAAAACAAACAAAAAAAATCTTCTCTCTTTTTATAATGACAGTAAATGTGTAGCATTTCTATGCATTTTCAAACTGAAAAAATCACGCAAAATAGATTGATACCATTTTTTGGATCCATGCTCTTAGAATACTGTGTAAAGGTAGTGTGCATATAGGCAAAACCAAGATTTGACTCTGAAACAGCATATTTCCATTCAAGAAATTAAAGGGTAACATCATGCTGGAAAGATATTTACTCAGAATATACCTCCAAAATGCAGAATATGTTATATTCTAAATGTATGCACATGTTTAAAAAGTTAATGTTTTAAGCTTTCTGCCTTCTAGCCAAGTATATCTAATCTAATTAGTGCTTTCCAGCCAAACATGGCCATAAGCAGGCCCGGAGTACTTTTGACGACTCAAAAGACATTGCTCACCTCAGGCCTTTCCTGCTCCTCAGTCTATCCTAAAATTTTGAATGTACCTTGCAAAATATGACTTAGTTTTATGAGTCTGTCACTGTTTCACTTCATAGGTATTGCTACAAGTGAACTCAGAATGTTTCTTCACTTTTGTATCAATTGTCTTATACCAAAGTGAGCAAACAGAGCATCTGGTGTCCTAGCATGAAGGTGATTCAAAATATTTGGTAACATGTTTTGGCACTAAAGCATAAAGCAAGAAAGGTTAAGATGGTGTTTCACATTTCATCCTTAATATAGTACCAGTTAGATTTATAGTCACACTGCAGTTCATAAGCTTTTGATCATCCTGCTTCATCAGTACTAAAGACAATGCTATGAGCTGCAAAAAGCTTCATTATATGACCATTTCCTGAGAACTAGCCTCTTTTTATCTCAAGACTATACAAACCTGTATCTTCTGGTTCCACTGTGGAGGAGGTACCCTGAAGGAAAACACTGTATAGGAACAAAGTGGTTTTATGTAACTGAGGAAATATTGACTTTGAAGAAATTACTGAGTATACTACAGACTTCTTTCCATGACTTTGAGTTCTCGTTCCTTCCCCACACAAGGTCACCTACTAAAAGAATAAGATGGTAATGCCCGCTTTATCTGGTTATTTCTATGCTAGCTGTTATACATTATAGTGATCCTTGTCACATGTATGCACATGACTTATCAGAGTATCACCTCTCCTTAGTGGACCCAAGCAGATCTTTAATGCCATTAATAACAGAAAGAGCACAAATACCAGTAAATATTTATTTGAATCATGGACATCTGTGAATTTCTCAGACAGTGAAGGAGAAATCAGAACCAACTGTTCACTTTTTACCCTGGAATATCACAAAAACCATAAGAATTCAAAACTGTATACCAGTCAGTCCCTGAAAACATTTATATTTTTAGTATTCAAAGATTATTATGAAATAAATTATAAAAATTCCAAAAACACAAAACATAAGAAGATTAAGTGTGGGTATTTATGGCTTGGAAAAGAAAGAGAAGAAATTGTAGGAAAAGGTGGAATTCATCTAATCTAACTTCAGGATTTTTTAAACAATTCAGCCTTTTGGCTATCTATTTCTGATGATGAGCTGCACACCAACAGTTCTAATAGACTACATAAATTGAATAGCCCAAATAGCTCTATCTATACTGTAAAGATGCACAGTTATTTGAGTAAGTACTCTTAGGCAAGAATGCCACTAAATATAATTTTGAGAACTGACTTTTAGATATATGAGGTGAAGTGAGGTAAGTGCCTTATCACATGTCCCTTAAGTGCGTAAACAGAAGATAAACTGGCTGCTGCTTCTCTGGGCAAGCTCAGTTCTCAAATGCATGAAACATCAATACAGAAAAAATAAAAGCATCATTGTTCCACAGAGACAAAGAAAAAATTATTTTGTTGTTTGAAATTTTTTATATTGGCATGTTCCATAGCTTTGGGAAAAAAGGCAAAATATTTAGTTAACAGAAACAACATACATTGTAAGCTTAGTATTACTCCCATTCCAGAAGGACTTAGTGGCAAGCTAAGAACTCTGTTATTGCCACTTTTTGTAGTCCAGCTTGGACTGCAAAGGAAAAAAATATTCCTCTCAATCTAAAGAATTTAAACTGTTTTCAATTTTTTCTGATGTGATCTGGGAAGAGAGGAGGAGATGGAAGGGGAGGAGTTGTTGACCTATATAGTTTTATGTTTTCTCCAGCAAGTAAAATTTTACATAAATGCATAAATGTACATACTATTTGAATAACACAAGGATGATCAAATGGATCTGATGTCTGCCCAGGGCAAAGGAAAATTGTATATATCCACTGTGGGATCATCAGGGACATAAGTATTCAATGATGCATTCTAGTTAGTCCAGTCATGCATTTTGGGAAAATCGTGCTCAATTTTCTGAATAATAGTATGTCAGAAAAAAAGAAAAAAAATATATCAGGGAAGTTCAGGTTAGATATAAGGAAGAAGTTCTTTACTGTTAGGGTATTAAGGCAGTGAAACAGGTTGCCCAAAGAAGTGTAAAATGCACCATCCCTGGCAGTGATCAAGGCCAGGTTGGACAGAGCCTTGAGTGTCATGGTCTAGTGTGAGGCATCCCTGCTCATGGCAGGGGGGTTGAACCTAGATGACCTAAGGTCCTTTCCAATCCTAACTATTCTATGATTCTATAATTATTGTCCATGAATTTGATGAGGGCAGTAGTATGGGGGGAACCTGGCAAGAGATCAGAAGAAAATAGCAGGTGTAAATTGAACTTTGAGCCAAACTTACTAAGTCTTTGAAATTAGAAAATGTTTAACAAAACCTTTCTCTTTCATTAGCACTCCCTAGTCTCAGGTTAAATATAGCATTTGTATAAATCATAACTTCAAAATTAGTGGGTTTTTTAGCTGTTCGTATTTTTTCTGAGGCTTTTGTTCCATCATCCAAAACTATGTTTGAGAAAGTCAAATCGACTAAAAAACCAAAATAAGTAGTGGGTGTTATTCATTTTTATTCCCTCTTCCCATTTGAGCATCAGAAATCTAAAACCAGACAAGAAGCAGTTGTTATGACTATCATGTCAGTACATACAGGGTCCAGGCAGGGATAAATTTTTGGTTTTCTTCATATTTTCAATGCACAGTATTTTGTCTTCCTCCATTTCTTTGTTCATGTTTAAAGAAGACAAAGAACTGAGAAGTATTTTTTAACCTGTAATCTGACATGCAGAAGTTAATAGGATTATCAATACTCCGTATAACTATTTTTTTAACAGTTGTAAATCTGTTCTTCTTCATTCTAGTTTTCAAGCTTGTTTTTCTAAACACCTTTGCTGAAGCCAAGGTGTATTAGTTGAAGCTGTTCTTCACCTAATTGATACCACTCAGATGTCTGAAGTCTGCCACTTAGCTAGGGAAGTGGTTGTAACAGATCTCCAAATTTTTTAGGAAGTTTAAAAAACTGCAAAACATTCTTTAGTAAATTAAAATGTGGTGTGGATCTATTTGAAATTGAATAAGACATTTTACATTGAGAGAATCAAATTATTTGACTTGAATCGACAATTGACACTTTTAAAAATTTTTTACACATTTACAAAAATAAAATAATATTAAAACAACTGTCTTCATCAAAACTCAAGGAAGAGAAATCTTTATTTAAAAACAAAACCAAACCAAAACAAAAAACCCAAAACAACAGCTCTAGAAGAGAGGTTTTTATGTATCTTTTTAAAAAATTACTACTTTTCACTCTCCAAAACAAAGACCTCAGTAAAATCAAGAGCCCTTTGAGAGATCTCAGTGTCTGAATTTTCAGTTTATATCAGTGATATGAAGGACAGAACCTCACCCTGCTGAATAAATGAAACTGCAGAATTAACCAATAGATGTTCCTTGATCTCTGATAATCTCTCTGATTATTTCTCTGACATTGAGCAATATGTGTATATAGACAGGGCAGGATCCATGAATGTCTGGGTTGAAAGATAGTGAATACGCAAAGGAGTTCATTGGTGAGACAGTCTGATTCCTAGACTGGATGATTCTAGCAGAAAAGGAAAAGAAGAAATCCAGAGCCATCTGGGATTGGAAAGGACGAGTGGGAAGTGGTGGATATACAAGTCGAAGGTATTTATTTATTTCCACAGTTATTCTGGGGTCACCACAACATTCTTCCCCCAGTAGTTACTTGTGATTTACTAACATCAAGTTTCAACTCACCAGGCTGCTTATTTTTTATTGCTAATTGAGGGACATTAAATGCAATATTCTCACAACTTAGGTATGGTGCTGTTAAACAGCAACAACAGTAAGAAAGCAAAAAGAAGCCTGTGGGCAATGCCATCCTCACAATGATTCATTTCCATCACCAAGCACTTTGGCATTCTTACATCTCTAAAAATTAAAACCTACAAAATTAATCATTTCCCTTGGAAGATCTGCAAGATCTGTGTGCTGGGGTTATTCCTTAATGCCATATAAATACTTAGCCATGGGCTTGCCTTGGTAATAATGCCTAAACTCTGCCCTGAAGGCAACCTTCCTTTGGTGCTGATGAGCTATTAAAGGAGCATATTGCATATTTAGATTAAATATAATTTAGAGACCTTTTCCTTAAACTAGCTACTTTTCACTGGAATTAGCTGTTCCAAGAGGTACTGTTTGGGTCTATTTCTGTTTTATTTAAATTGAAAAATTATGGTTCATTATTCGCCATAGGTGCTGGCTGTACCAGATGGATTTTTGGTGCAAAAGAGATTAGACTTTTAGCAATGGTAATTATAAAGCTTCTTCAAAAAAAAATTTGAACCTAGTCATGTACCTTAGGCTGGACAATGAATTATATTTTGTGTGGCAGCAAGGACCTTGGGATATTTTTCACCTTCTTTTACTGCACTGAAAAAACCATCAGACAGGCATTTGTTGCACAGAAGATTTCCTGGGCAGGGATATTGGGGGACTATCAATCCCTCTCATCTTCAAAGTTATTTTCAATATATTTTGATTTTCTTTTAGGAAAGTGTAACTGTATTCAAACTAAACAAGAGAGAACTAATTTTGTGACTTTTGACCTGCGTTCTCAGAGAAGGAATTCTGTCCTGTAGGATGCCCTTATAGGATACCAATTAGCCATTAAAGAACTAATTTTATATTTCTCTTCTTCATGCATTTGATACAAAGGAAACCCTTAAAAATTCTCATCTCATATTCTTTGCCCAGATGAAAATTCCCCACACTTTTGTCCATGTAAACACAGAATTAGTCTGCTGAAAGTTTAGGTGGTGGCAGTTCCTGAACACAGTCATATTTTGCAGATAACAGGATTAGCTTGGATGTGGGTAATAAGTTGGTGAATCTCCCCCTGGCCATTTCTCAACACTGTGAGAGCACTAATCCTTTATGCTTTGATGTCTTCTAGTTTTCCATCAGGTGCAGCTCGGCACTTCTGTCCTGGGGCAGTCAGAGCTCTTATAAGATCTCATAGTGTCCTCATTAGCTGCGCCTATTTACCCAGTCAGCCTGTTGAACCCAATTTATAGTTTATGTGATTAATTCCCAAAGTACAGTAAACCCTAGCTTTAAGGCTCTCTATTATATGACTGCATCTCATATAAGGGCAAACACTAGCTACTGCTTTTTTGTTATATGACTTCACTATATATAAAACTGTAATAATTTTGCTCTCAACTACACATTAAACATCATTATACGTGTCTCCTTTCAGACATACAACCTATAAAAATGTTGCATGTTGAATCATAAAGAAACATACATGTGCAATAATGATTTCTTCTTTCTTTTCTATTTTATTTTAAAAATTTATCTTTCACATTTTATATCACAATTATTGATATTGTTCAGTAGGTCTAACAAGACACATAATTTAGAACTGTTTATCCATGGAATTGCAGTCAAAGTAGCATCCTATAACCACTGGCAAAATTTTTTTTTTTAAACATGCGGGGTTTGTAGATAAAAGACTTACGCTGTGAATTTTTATGCAGTCATTTAAGTGAACTGATGACATCTGTCAGCTCTGCTGTATTTCCCCCTATTGGGATATGAACTTCGTGAGTTGGACTTCTGATAATTTGCATGTGAAAAAACTTTGTATCTTTTTTTAATAGATGATAATTCCCAGCAATCTCTCCTCAAGGGTTCATCAGGAGAGGCATCCTGCAGGTCTTTTTTTGTTTTACATTTTCCATCTTCCTGGTTTCAAAAAAAAACATAGCTCCTTGGAAGCCTCAGTTATACTGGATGATCCCCATCACAGAAGAAAAACACAAGTCAGAAAATCTCAGAGTATTTTGGCTAAGATGTTAAAAGTACTGAGCAGAGAGGATAAAAGAAAAGCTTTATTGAATGAGATTGTTCCATGTAAGCACAGGTAAACAAGGCTTTTTATTTAAAGACAGAGACCCAACTTGCATACAAAAACCATATTAGAATCAGTTGTCACTTGCAAAAAGTACTCCAAATATCAGAATACTAAAATGTTACTTTAAAGCACTTTGTAAAAATGTCAAATATATAGTTCTGGCCACTGAAAATCTAATGTTGATTTTAAATGAGGTTTGCTCTATTGTTTTATTTAGTAATCTTAGTCCTGTCTGAAAAATGGTGTGAGATCTCCAAGAGCTGCAAAATATCCTACTTTACCGAAAACCCAATGGAAGTTTGGCTGTAGCTATATGGCCTTCCCTTAATCTACATAATCAATAAATCTTGAACTTGACCTGGAGTGATGAACCACTTGGAAGGGCAAAAGAATTATTTAAACTTTATGCCCTTTTGGCCCTTAGTATTTCCAAGGAGATCTAGCTGCAATTATATCTATCTGCAAAGGTCTGCTCTGGAACAAACAACATGGATATGGTCACATATGTCAGAGGGAATTTCCTTTGACTGAACATTAGGCCCAAGATGTAGTCAGAAACTGCAGTACTGCTGCAACTCCACAGGTCTTCAGCAGATGTCTTGGTCATGTCATGTCCATGTACAATGGAATGATGGTGTGTGCTGAATATTTCAGCTCTTCCTGCTCACTAAATCTAACATGTCCTAGCATTTGACTTCTAGGTTGCTTGTGTGCATTTCTTTCTCTATGGAGAGTTCTGGACAGCGAGTTCTGGAGAGAATATGTTTCTTGTTGAAATTTCGCAACAAATCATTTTAAAATGTAGAATACCAATTTAACATATTTACATATGTAATTGTATTTATGTATGTATATCTAAATTGCATAAATATACTTGTAACATTTTGTATATAGCTTCATAGGATAGGGCAGCATACATTACTACAGAACAAACTCTATTAACATTTTTAACAAGCAGGAAAAAAACTGAATCAGGTGCTAACTTCTCTGGTGGTGAAATGGTATGGGTTAGTTTTTGTTGTCCTAGTGTATGTTAAATTTTCTTTTTTTTTTTTTATTGAGTTGAAATGCTTTATTAGACACATGCAAGAAAGCGTGATACTTGAGCTGTTTCAGTGTATGTCAAGCTATTTTTTTTTGAGATACTGAATAATTGCCACTCAGAAATTGTGAACACAAGCAGTTCTGAAGTTTGAAAGCTGACCTATCACAGCAGTGCACAATAAGCATGTTTTCCTTCCTCCTCTAATGCTGGGGTTTGGATTGTCTACTCTGAAGGATACATCATGTCCTTGAATATATTCAGCAAAATTAATAAGTCCAGTAAAAGAAGCAGATAACCTTATCAGCATTTCCTTGTGTCGGATCATAGACTGAGGAAATGGGCATTTGTATGAGCTTTTATAAAACTCCATTTCTTCAATAATATTTCTGAGTATATAATGGAAAATGAAAAGAAGAGATTGCATATGTAATAGGAATTTTCTGATTTGTATTTAAAATGCATGTTCATAGATATTTTGTAATATTTACCAGTTCTAGTGAGCAGCACCTTGTCTCTCAATAGCCTGTAAAAAAATGGCCTATAAGAAGCTTGCAATAACTTAATGATCCATAAATAAGAAACATGTTCCAGTTTTTAGAAAAATTTCAATTGAGATTTTTAAAAATATGCATGCTAAATATAAGGTTTTAAATATTTGTTTAGAACCAAGAGGGAGTGATTTCTTTTCACAGTAAGAAAGTGTCTTATTGGTCAAACAAAAATAATTTGATCCAAAATCATTAGTAATGAAATATTTTTGCAGAGCTCATCTGAATACATTTACATATTTTAAGAAGTTTCAAAAGCTTCAATTGGTCCAGGACATTTCAAATTTTTCCAAAGAAATTCTCTTTGTGGCCTACATGTCTTTCCAACCAATGAAAGGGGGTGATGTAATGATCTTCAAGTCACACCTCTTCCTTTCTCCCAAATACTTTGTATTTGATATGAGGAAATTAATACTAAAAATTAACTTGGCTTGCTATGACACCTATGACTTGCTATGACATCTTACGCCAGATATTATCAGCTTAATTTGCCCAAGGAATGTCCATAATGTCCACTGGTTAAAGCAGGTGGTATTGTCTATGATCAGATTGCATCTGGATTTTTTTCACCATCCATGGAAGGCTATAGCTACCTTCTAAAAAAACAACATTTAATTTTGATGACTAAGTAGACTACAAGTATCTGTGACAAAATAGACTTCTGGTCCTCATTAAGCCACTCTCATGGATTACCATGGGGTTAATTCTGAGGTAAGAGCAAGGTTTAGCAAATATTCAACAATTTCCCAAAGTAATGCGTAGAAATATTTACTTTTAATTGCCTACTTATTCAGGATGAATGCATTGCTGTTATTCTTGTTTACATTTCTCCCTTATAACATACACAGAACATAGACATGCAGAATGATAAAAAGGAGGGATATTTGCATTGGTTGTACATACACGCTGTGGTCACCCCAAGATCATGCCAATAAAATTCTGTGCAGTCTCATTATGCTCATAGATACAAAGTAATAGAATGGACTTCAACAACAGAAGCTATAGAAATGGAAGACTCAAAATGTTTTAGTGCACTGAGATGACTTTGGAAGGATAGTGAAAATGAGCTGCCCAGTGTTTGTTAAGAAAGTGGACCCATGTATACCTCTATGGATTCTCATTCTGGTGCTTTCTGGAAGGTAGGAGTGACATTTACTGTTTTTTAGTATCTAAAGAGATCTCTCTCGATGATCATGAGTTTTCAAAGACAGTTGAGAATGACCTCACAGTGACATCAGTCATCTCCCTCAGTACTCATAGTACATCTTGTTGGATGTCCTGGACTTGAATATATTCAGTTTGCTTAAATGTTCCCTAAACTTGTCCTCTTCCACTGATGATTAGTCTTCCTTGCTCCAGATTTTCCTTTTGGTCTCTAAGACCTCTGACTGCTAAAGGCAAATCTTACCAGTAAAGACCAATGCAAAGCCGGCATGAGTTTTTCAACTTTTTCTGTGTCATCTGTCACCAGAACTCCCACCCTGTTCACCAGCAAGCCAACATTTTGCCTGCTCTACCTTTTGCTGCTGATGCATCTATAGAAGCCCTACTTGCTGAACCTCAAGTCTTTTACTAAAATCAACTTCCATGTGAACTTCTAATCCTGATACATGCATGCTCTGACAGTGTCTCTGTATTCCTCCTGGGTACCTATATATACAAACTGATGACAACTATCATTTGTATCCTTCTCTTCTACTTATTTTCATAAATTCAGACCATATCAGGTCTATGAATATGAAACATTGTTTTTTTATCATGATTTATTAGGTTACTGACGTCATAAGCAGCCCTGGGCAAGAACTGGATATTCTGCTTTATACAGTTAGTTCTTTTTGGTCCTTCTGAAATGATTTTTCTATTAAGTGAAACTGTAAAAAATAATGTTATGAGGACATCAAAAATAGTTATCACAGAAAAATTCCTTTATTTTTTTTTAAACTTAAAATTTTTCCCCAAAATATTGGGTTTTTTTTTTTTTTTTTTTTTTTTTTTTTTCCTAGAAAGTAATCTCAAATAAGGAGATGGAAATATTCCATTCTGAACGATTAGGAAAAAAGAAGTCAAAGAAAGTGACAGATTTTAAAAATGGCTTAATTTTTTATGCTAATGAAATTGTCTCTTTAATGTATATTTAACCCATTTCCAATCTGCAGTAAGTATGACTTAAGAAAGTCCATGACTGTAATACCTGTGTGCCAGACCGTAGTTTAAGACTAGCATCGTCATAATCTTCTTCGTGTCCTAATAAGCTTTATTTTTCATAAGCATTTCGATGCCTTTGAAGATTTACAGTACAATACAAAAGCACAATGCAATATTTTAATTCCATATATACACCTGGATAGGTACATAGTGTTATAAGCATCAGTACGCTAGCAATTCTAAGTGTAAAGGTAGATATAAATATATGCCTAGTCTTTTCTTATGGAAAAAAAAGATTTTTGCAAATTACTAGATCATTGTCGGCTAACCTAATTCCAGAAATACTGTAAAACATAATGGACAAGGTCTGTGCCTGTAAGGAGAATTTCTTTCCATCCCAACTTTTCATGTCGTCCTGGGGCATGTTGTCTGCCACCTCAGAAACTTTCCTTGACTCTTTCAGTTTTATCCTCCTCATTCGTGCTTAATTCATTTCTCATCTACACTACAACCCTATGGCACTTATTCTGTCTCTATCTCAGATGTTCATAAGTCATAGTCTTTAAGTAACTGCTTTTCTAAGCCATACCCATGCAACTGACATGTCCTGCTTGGGGGAGCATTTCTTCCTTGCATGCTTTATAAGAACCCACAGTTTCAATGATTTTGCCATTTTACGGGCTTTTGCCAAGCAGTCTGTCTTTTCTAGTTCTATTACTTGCACTGTTTGTCAGACTGGTTCAGAATAAAGAAAGAACTTTTGGAGCCTTCTCAGATTGTTGCTGGTGCCAAGAAAGGCTGCTTCCTTCTTCTCTTCAATGCAAACTTAATTTCAACTTTTATGACTGAATCAGAAACAAATGTGTGCCTTTTGATGTTTGTGTTTATTGAATTGTCCTATCATTTCATATTATGATATTAGAGTATTATAAATTAGAACAGCGCAGAAAAGAGCAGTTCAGTTGCAATGGTCCTACAATGATCTCTAGTTATTCTAAAAGAGTTCTCTAAGAACAGGCTGGAAGGAGGTTTGAGCAACCTCATCTAGTGGAAGATGTCCCTGTCCATGTCAGTGGTATTGGAGCTAGATGATATCTAAGGTCACTTCCAACATAAAACATATTCTATAATTCTATGATTCTATGAAAATAAGAAGAGATGGCACCATATAAGTAACTTTTTTTTCCAGCTGAGGATATCAGTTTCAAAAACACTGAGGTTCTCATCAAACATCACCTTTTGTACTGTTTCCTAGCCTTTGTTGAACATAATTTGGATTTAGCAATTGGGAACCTCAAACTACCAGCATTTGTTTTTTTAATTTTATTATACTCTGATAGGTCACATCAAGATTCAATTGTTCCTGTTTTTAGCTTACTGTTGTTAGTCATCCTGTTGAATCTTGCAGGTATTTGCATACCTCAAAGCACTGATACATCATTCACTGTGTTTATTTTCCAAAATTCTGAATATGCTGATTTTTTTTGAATCTGCATCTGTTGGTTTAATATAAGAAAAATCCTTTGTCTTTGAAATATGCTATGGAAAACACAGATCAAACTGATCTAAGATGGTCATGACCTCAGCTATCTGTATACTGGTATCTAAATCGACTTATCTCAGATATCCAAGTCAATCTCTTTAGAATCCTTGTATGAATGTTTCCTGAATAAAAACATTTTAGCAGGCAACTGAGAGCAGATCAACCTAGTTTCTCTGAATTAGGCTGTTTTCCTGTGGCTAGAGATACATTAGTAAACTAATTGGGCCCATGGGGCAGAGTTTGGTATTGTCTTATGAATGTCCATACTGTGGAGCTGCTGGTTCAATCTCTAAAATACCTAACCAGATAATGCTTTGCCAGGTAATGTAGGCAAAGTTCAATGTGATAGTGTGCTAGGGTCAGCTATTGACAAGATGTTAGTATCTAGCCACCCTTTTCCAAAAATCAACAGACTACAAAGGGTTTCTCAGTGGATGTACCAAGAGCCCAGTGGGACTAAGTTCCTATTCTAAGTACCTGATATCCTTGCAATTCAGTCTGGTGACTCCAGGACAGTAGTGGAAGTAATAATGCCAGTAATTTAGTAACTAAACAGTAACTACTGACCACTTCTTTTTTTTTTGTTTTTTTTTTGTCTGTTCCCTAACTCACTGAAGAACACCCCACAAAATAGCTCCACCTGAGGTCCCGTTGTGTCTAAACTTTTGCGTCTGAAGATGCTTATCTCTTCTATTATATTTCAGAGCTAAGCATTTAGCAAAAGGTTGAAAGGCCACTCAAGCCTTTTTAGACGTGTGGGCAAGGTTTCTGTAACTAATAACACGTGAAGTAATGAGCTCACATTGATTTTGGCTGCTTTTGAAATCCACGAACCAGATACCACCAACAATTTATATTTGGATCAAAACAGGATGAGCTTAAACTAATTTCATCCACTTCTGCAGCAGAATGATTTTGTGTTTTTTTTTGGTTTTTTTTTTTTTTTTTTCCTTGATATTTAATTTAATGGCTCTTTTTAAA